>CM055128.1:320850749-320926004 GCA_029206835.1 Rana muscosa
AGAGAGAGGGATATCGAGAGAGAGGGGGATATCGAGAGAGAGGGGGGATATCGAGAGAGAGAGAGAGAGAGGGGGATATCGAGAGAGAGAGAGAGAGAGGGGGATATCGAGAGAGAGAGAGAGAGAGAGGGGGATATCGAGAGAGAGGGGGGATATCGAGAGAGAGAGAGAGAGAGAGGGATATCGAGAGAGAGAGAGAGGGATATCGAGAGAGAGAGAGAGAGAGAGGGGGGATATCGAGAGAGAGAGAGAGAGAGAGAGGGATATCGAGAGAGAGAGAGGGATATCGAGAGAGAGAGAGGGATATCGAGAGAGAGAGAGAGAGAGGGGGGATATCGAGAGAGAGGGGGATATCGAGAGAGAGAGGGGGATATCGAGAGAGAGAGAGGGGGGATATCGAGAGAGAGAGAGAGAGGGGGGGATATCGAGAGAGAGAGAGGGGGGGATATCGAGAGAGAGAGAGGGGGGGATATCGAGAGAGAGAGAGGGGGGATATCGAGAGAGAGAGAGGGGGGGATATCGAGAGAGAGAGAGGGGGGATATCGAGAGAGAGAGGGGGGATATCGAGAGAGAGATATCGAGAGAGAGAGGGGGGGATATCGAGAGAGAGAGAGAGGGGGGATATCGAGAGAGAGAGAGAGGGGGGATATCGAGAGAGAGAGAGAGGGGGGGATATCGAGAGAGAGAGAGAGGGGGGATATCGAGAGAGAGAGAGAGGGGGGGGATATCGAGAGAGAGAGGGGGGATATCGAGAGAGAGAGAGAGGGGGGGATATCGAGAGAGAGAGAGAGGGGGGATATCGAGAGAGAGAGGGGGGGATATCGAGAGAGAGAGGGGGGGATATCGAGAGAGAGAGGGGGGGATATCGAGAGAGAGAGAGAGAGGGGGGATATCGAGAGAGAGAGGGGGGGATATAGAGAGAGAGAGGGGGGGGATATCGAGAGAGAGAGAGAGAGAGAGGGATATCGAGAGAGAGAGGGATATCGAGAGAGAGGGGGATATCGAGAGAGAGAGAGAGGGATATCGAGAGAGAGAGGGGGATATCGAGAGAGAGAGAGAGAGAGGGGGATATCAAGAGAGAGGGGGATATCGAGAGAGAGGGGGATATCGAGAGAGAGAGAGAGAGGGATATCGAGAGAGAGAGGGGGATATCGAGAGAGAGAGGGGGATATCGAGAGAGAGAGGGGGATATCGAGAGAGAGAGAGAGAGGGATATCGAGAGAGAGAGAGAGAGGGATATCGAGAGAGAGAGAGAGAGGGATATCGAGAGAGAGAGAGAGAGGGATATCGAGAGAGAGAGAGAGAGGGATATCGAGAGAGAGAGAGAGAGGGATATCGAGAGAGAGAGAGAGAGGGATATCGAGAGAGAGAGAGGGATATCGAGAGAGAGAGAGAGAGAGGGATATCGAGAGAGAGAGAGAGAGAGAGAGAGGGATATCGAGAGAGAGAGAGAGGGATATCGAGAGAGAGAGAGAGAGGGATATCGAGAGAGAGAGGGATATCGAGAGAGAGAGGGATATCGAGAGAGAGAGAGAGGGATATTGAGAGAGAGAGAGAGAGGGATATCGAGAGAGAGAGAGAGGGATATCGAGAGAGAGAGAGAGAGGGATATCGAGAGAGAGAGAGAGAGGGATATCGAGAGAGAGAGAGAGAGGGATATCGAGAGAGAGAGAGAGAGAGAGGGATATCGAGAGAGAGAGAGAGAGAGGGATATCGAGAGAGAGAGAGAGAGAGAGAGGGATATCGAGAGAGGGGGGATATCGAGAGAGGGATATCGAGAGAGGGGGGGATATCGAGAGAGAGAGAGAGAGAGGGGGGATATCGAGAGAGAGAGAGAGAGAGAGGGGGGGATATCGAGAGAGAGAGAGAGGGGGGATATCGAGAGAGAGAGAGAGGGGGGATATCGAGAGAGAGAGAGAGGGGGGATATCGAGAGAGAGAGAGGGGGGATATCGAGAGAGAGAGAGAGAGAGGGGGGATATCGAGAGAGAGAGGGGGGATATCGAGAGAGAGGGGGATATCGAGAGAGAGAGAGAGGGGGATATCGAGAGAGAGAGAGAGAGAGGGGGGGGATATCGAGAGAGAGAGAGAGAGGGGAGGGATATCGAGAGAGAGAGAGAGGGGGATATCGAGAGAGAGAGAGGGGGGGATATCGAGAGAGAGAGAGGGGGGGATATCGAGAGAGAGAGAGATATAGAGAGAGAGAGAGAGATATCGAGAGAGAGATATCGAGAGAGAGAGAGATATATCGAGAGAGAGAGAGAGAGAGATATATCGAGAGAGAGAGAGATATATATCGAGAGAGAGAGAGATCGAGAGAGAGAGAGAGAGATCGAGAGAGAGATCGAGATCGAGATCGAGAGAGAGATCGAGAGAGAGAGATCGAGAGAGAGAGAGGGATATCGAGAGAGATCGAGAGAGAGAGAGGGATATCGAGAGAGAGAGGGGGGATATCGAGAGAGAGAGGGGGATATCGAGAGAGAGAGAGGGGGATATCGAGAGAGAGAGAGGGATATCGAGAGAGAGAGGGGGATATCGAGAGAGAGAGGGGGATATCGAGAGAGAGAGAGAGAGAGGGATATCGAGAGAGAGAGAGAGAGAGAGGGAGAGAGAGAGAGAGAGAGGGATATCGAGAGAGAGAGAGAGAGGGATATCGAGAGAGAGAGAGAGAGGGATATCGAGAGAGAGAGAGAGAGAGGGATATCGAGAGAGAGAGAGAGAGAGAGGGATATCGAGAGAGAGAGAGAGAGAGGGATATCGAGAGAGGGATATCGAGAGAGAGAGAGAGGGGGGATATCGAGAGAGAGAGAGAGAGGGATATCGAGAGAGAGAGAGAGAGGGATATCGAGAGAGAGAGAGAGAGGGATATCGAGAGAGAGAGAGAGAGGGGGGGGGATATCGAGAGAGAGAGGGATATCGAGAGAGAGAGAGAGGGATATCGAGAGAGAGAGAGAGAGGGATATCGAGAGAGAGAGAGAGAGGATATCGAGAGAGAGAGAGAGGGATATCGAGAGAGAGAGAGAGAGAGAGGGGGATATCGAGAGAGAGAGAGAGAGAGAGAGGGGGATATCGAGAGAGAGAGAGAGAGAGAGAGAGAGGGATATCGAGGAGAGAGAGAGAGAGAGAGAGAGAGAGAGAGAGAGGAGAGAGAGATAGAGAGAGAGAGAGAGAGAGAGAGAGAGAGGGATATCGAGAGAGAGAGAGAGAGGATATCGAGAGAGAGAGAGAGAGGGATATCGAGAGAGAGAGAGAGAGAGGAGAGGGATATCGAGAGAGAGAGAGAGAGAGAGGGGATATCGAGAGAGAGAGAGAGAGGGGATATAGAGAGAGAGAGAGGGATATCGAGAGAGAGAGAGAGAGAGGAGAGGGATATCGAGAGAGAGAGAGAGAGGGATATCGAGAGAGAGAGAGAGAGGGATATCGAGAGAGAGAGAGGGATATCGAGAGAGAGAGAGAGAGAGAGAGGGATATCGAGAGAGAGAGAGAGAGAGAGAGGGATATCGAGAGAGAGAGAGGGATATCGAGAGAGAGAGAGAGAGGGATATCGAGAGAGAGAGAGGGATATCGAGAGAGAGAGAGAGAGGGATATCGAGAGAGAGAGAGAGAGAGAGGGATATCGGGAGAGAGAGGGATATCGAGAGAGAGAGAGAGAGGGATATCGAGAGAGAGAGGGATATCGAGAGAGAGAGAGAGGGGATATAGAGAGAGAGAGAGAGAGAGGGATATCGAGAGAGAGAGAGGGATATCGAGAGAGAGAGAGGGATATCGAGAGGGAGAGAGGGATATCGAGAGGGAGAGAGGGATATCGAGAGAGAGAGAGGGATATCGAGAGGGAGAGAGGGATATCGAGAGAGAGAGAGAGGGATATCGAGAGAGAGAGAGAGGGATATCGAGAGAGAGAGAGAGGGATATCGAGAGAGAGAGAGAGGGATATCGAGAGAGAGAGAGAGGGATATCGAGAGAGAGAGAGAGGGATATCGAGAGAGAGAGAGAGGGATATCGAGAGAGAGAGAGAGGGATATCGAGAGAGAGAGAGAGGGAATCGAGAGAGAGAGAGAGGGATATCGAGAGAGGGATATCGAGAGAGAGAGAGGGATATCGAGAGAGAGAGGGGGATATCGAGAGAGAGAGGGGGATATCGAGAGAGAGAGAGGGATATCGAGAGAGAGAGAGGGATATCGAGAGAGAGAGAGGGATATCGAGAGAGAGAGAGGGATATCGAGAGAGAGAGAGAGAGGGATATCGAGAGAGAGAGAGAGAGAGGTGATATCGAGAGAGAGAGAGAGAGAGGGATATCGAGAGAGAGAGAGGGATATCGAGAGAGAGAGAGATATCGAGAGAGAGAGAGAGGGATATCGAGAGGGATATCGAGAGGGATATCGAGAGGGATATCGAGAGATATCGAGAGCGTACAGCGTTGCACTGCCGCACAATTGTCAGTTGAACGCAGTACCGCATTGCAAAAAATGGCCTGGTCACGAAGGGGGGTAAACCTTCCGGCGCTGAAGTGGTTAAAGAACGTTAGCGGTAGGACTGCTAGGCAAGAAACAATAGAGCCACAAAAATAAAAATTAACTTGTGAAAAGTGCATATTGTGAGATGCCAAACAAAAAAAAAAAAAAGATTTTGGTTGATATAAATTAGAAAAAAAAAAAAAGGCATAAAAAAAAAAAAAATTAGGCGATAAGGAGGCGAGGACTTGAGTGTACCGTGCCGTATATAGGCTAGAGGGCAGCCGGCGTGCTGTTTGTTGTCGCCGGTTTCTATAGAGACGCTTCCAGGCGGTACAATACACAGGTATGCATGTCTCTAGTGTTGCTCTGTCACAAGACTAGTGACCTGTGATCAATGGGATTCCCAGAGGCTGATACCATACTGGAGGTGCCAGACACAGCCAGGAGAGGGGGGGAGGGCACTACCCTTCACCTGTCCTTGTGAGCCGCCTTCCTCCCCACCAGGAGGGTGAGGGGTTAAAATGTTGTCATGCAGGATTCTTTTATGTCTGGGTGTCCCGCCTTTGCCAGACAATACAAGATTAATGATCAACAAAGAGGAAACCGAACAAGGATAAGCCAGTTATAGCCTTGAGCCGGCAGAACCTTATTTTGGCCATAGCAGGGTATATACACAATCATTGGACCTTTATAATCATCAGGTGCCCCAGAGAGAGAGATAATCGAGAGAGAGAGATAATCGAGAGAGAGAGATAATCGAGAGAGAGATATAATCGAGAGAGAGAGAATCAAGATATATATCGAGATATATATCGAGATATATATATATATATATAGAGAGAGAGAGAGAGAAATAATCTCTCTCTTAGATAGATAGATATATATCTATCTATCTCTCTAGATATCGAGAGAGATAGAGAGAGAGAGAGATCTCGAGAGAGAGAGAGAGAGATCTCGAGAGAGAGAGAGAGAGATCTCGAGAGAGAGAGAGAGAGATCTCGAGAGAGAGAGAGAGAGATCTCGAGAGAGAGAGAGAGATCTCGAGAGAGAGAGAGAGATCTCGATAGAGAGAGAGAGATCTCGATAGAGAGAGAGAGAGAGATCTCGATAGAGAGAGAGAGAGAGATCTCGATAGAGAGAGAGAGATCTCGATAGAGAGAGAGAGATCTCGATAGAGAGAGAGATCTCGATAGAGAGAGAGATCTCGATAGAGAGAGATCTCGATAGAGAGAGAGAGAGATCTCGATAGAGAGAGAGATCTCGATAGAGAGAGAGAGAGATCTCGATAGAGAGAGATCTCGATAGAGAGAGATCTCAATAGAGAGAGATATATCTATCGCTCGATAAAGAGACTGTAGGGGCTGGCAGGAAATGAAGGTGAGGGAAAAGTTACAAATTTCAAGGGGTATGAATACTTTGTAACTTTTCCCTCACCTTCATTTCCTGCCAGCCCCTACAGTCTCTTTATCGAGCAATAGATATCTCTCTCTCCCTCTCTATCGAGATCTCTCTCTCTATCGAGATCTCTCTCTATCGAGATCTCTCTCTCTCTATCGAGATCTCTCTCTCTCTATCGAGATCTCTCTCTCTATCGAGATCTCTCTCTCTCGAGAGAGAGAGAGAGCGATCTCTCGAGAGAGAGAGCGAGAGAGATCTCTCGAGAGAGATCTCTCGAGAGAGAGAGCGAGAGAGATCTCTCGAGAGAGAGAGCGAGAGAGATCTCGAGAGAGAGAGCGAGAGAGATCTCGAGAGAGAGAGCGAGAGAGATCTCGATAGAGAGAGAGATCTCGATAGAGAGAGAGATCTCGATAGAGAGAGAGATCTCGATAGAGAGAGAGATCTCGATAGAGAGAGAGATCTCGAGAGAGAGAGAGAGAGATCTCGAGAGAGAGAGAGAGATCTCGAGAGAGAGAGAGAGAGATCTCGAGAGAGAGAGAGAGATCTCGAGAGAGAGAGAGAGAGATCTCGAGAGAGAGAGATCTCGAGAGAGAGAGAGATCTCGAGAGAGAGAGCGAGAGATAGAGAGATCTCGAGAGAGAGAGAGAGATCTCGAGAGAGAGAGAGATCTCGATAGAGAGAGAGATCTCGATAGAGAGAGATCTCGATAGAGAGAGAGAGAGATGTCGATAGAGAGAGATCTCGATAGAGAGAGAGAGATCTCGATAGAGAGAGGGAGAGAGAGATATCTATTGCTCGATAGAGACTGTAGGGGCTGGCAGGAAATGAAGGTGAGGGAAAAGTTACAAAGTATTCATACCCCTTGAAATTTTCCACATTTTGTCATGTTACAATCAAAAACGTAAATGTATAAAGATCTCGAGAGAGCGAGAGCGAGATCTCGAGAGAGAGAGCGAGAGCGAGATCTCGAGAGAGAGAGCGAGAGCGAGATCTCGAGAGAGAGAGAGAGCGAGATCTCGAGAGAGAGAGAGAGAGCGCGCGAGATCGAGAGAGAGAGAGCGCGAGATCGAGAGAGAGAGAGCGCGAGATCTCGAGAGAGAGAGCGAGATCTCGAGAGAGAGCGAGATCTCGAGAGAGAGCGAGATCTCGAGAGAGAGCGAGCGAGATCTCGAGAGAGAGCGAGCGAGATCTCGAGAGAGAGAGAGAGAGAGATCTCGAGAGAGAGAGAGAGAGAGATCTCGATAGAGAGAGAGAGAGATCTCGATAGAGAGAGAGAGATCTCGATAGAGAGAGATCTCGATAGAGAGAGAGAGATCTCGATAGAGAGAGAGAGAGATCTCGATAGAGAGAGAGAGAGATCTCGATAGAGAGAGAGATCTCGATAGAGAGAGAGAGAGAGATCTCGATAGAGAGAGAGAGAGATCTCGATAGAGAGAGAGAGAGATCTCGATAGAGAGAGAGAGATCTCGATAGAGAGAGAGAGATCTCGATAGAGAGAGAGAGAGATCTCGATAGAGAGAGAGAGATCTCGATAGAGAGAGAGAGAGAGAGATCTCGATAGAGAGAGAGAGAGAGAGATCTCGATAGAGAGAGATCTCGATAGAGAGAGATCTCAATAGAGAGAGATCTCAATAGAGAGAGATCTCAATAGAGAGAGATCTCAATAGAGAGAGATCTCAATAGAGAGAGATATATCTATCGCTCGATAAAGAGACTGTAGGGGCTGGCAGGAAATGAAGGTGAGGGAAAAGTTACAAAGTATTCATACCCCTTGACATTTTCCACATTTTGTCATGTTACAATCAAAAATGTAAATGTATAAAGATCAAGAGAGAGAGCGAGATCTCGAGAGAGAGAGAGCGAGAGATCTCGAGAGAGAGCGAGAGAGATCTCGATAGAGAGAGCGAGACTAGATCTCGATAGAGAGAGCGAGACTAGATCTCGATAGAGAGAGCGAGACTAGATCTCGATAGAGAGAGCCAGAGAGATCTCGATAGAGAGAGCCAGAGAGATCTCGATAGAGAGAGATCTCGATAGAGAGAGCGAGAGAGATCTCGATAGAGAGAGCGAGAGAGATCTCGATAGAGAGAGCGAGAGAGATCTCGATAGAGAGAGCGAGAGAGATCTCGATAGAGAGCGAGAGAGATCTCGATAGAGAGAGCGAGAGAGATCTCGATAGAGAGAGCGAGAGAGATCTCGATAGAGAGAGCGCGAGAGAGATCTCGATAGAGAGCGCGAGAGAGATCTCGATAGAGAGCGCGAGAGAGATCTCGATAGAGAGCGCGAGATCTCGATAGAGAGAGAGAGAGATCTCGAGAGAGAGAGAGAGAGAGATCTCGAGAGAGAGAGAGAGATCTCGAGAGAGAGAGAGAGATCTCGATAGAGAGAGAGATCTCGATAGAGAGAGAGAGATCTCGATAGAGAGAGAGAGATCTCGATAGAGAGAGAGAGATCTCGATAGAGAGAGAGATCTCGATAGAGAGAGAGATCTCGATAGAGAGAGAGAGATCTCGATAGAGAGAGAGATCTCGATAGAGAGAGATCTCGATAGAGAGAGATCTCGATAGAGAGAGAGATCTCGATAGAGAGAGATCTCGATAGAGAGAGATCTCGATAGAGAGAGAGATCTCGATAGAGAGAGAGATCTCGATAGAGAGAGAGATCTCGATAGAGAGAGGGAGAGAGAGATATCTATTGCTCGATAAAGAGACTGTAGGGGCTGGCAGGAAATGAAGGTGAGGGAAAAGTTACAAAGTATTCATACCCCTTGAAATTTTCCACATTTTGTCATGTTACAATCAAAAATGTAAATGTATAAAGATCGAGAGAGAGAGAGCGAGAGAGATCTCTCGAGAGAGAGAGCGAGAGAGATCTCTCGAGAGAGAGAGCGAGAGAGATCTCTCGAGAGAGAGAGCGAGAGAGATCTCTCGAGAGAGAGAGCGAGAGAGATCTCGATAGAGAGCGAGAGAGATCTCGAGAGAGAGCGAGAGATCTCGAGAGAGAGAGATCTCGAGAGAGAGAGATCTCGAGAGAGAGAGATCTCGAGAGAGAGAGATCTCGAGAGAGAGATCTCGAGAGAGAGAGAGAGAGATCTCGAGAGAGAGAGAGAGAGATCTCGAGAGAGAGAGAGAGATCTCGAGAGAGAGAGAGAGAGATCTCGAGAGAGAGAGAGAGATCTCGAGAGAGAGAGATCTCGAGAGAGAGAGAGAGAGATCTCGAGAGAGAGAGAGAGATCTCGAGAGAGAGAGAGCGAGAGAGAGATCTCGAGAGAGAGAGAGAGAGAGATCTCGAGAGAGAGAGAGAGAGAGATCTCGAGAGAGAGAGAGATCTCGATAGAGAGAGAGATCTCGATAGAGAGAGAGATCTCGATAGAGAGAGATCTCGATAGAGAGAGGGAGAGATGTCGATAGAGAGAGATCTCGAGAGAGAGAGATCTCGATAGAGAGAGGGAGAGAGAGATATCTATTGCTCGATAGAGACTGTAGGGGCTGGCAGGAAATGAAGGTGAGGGAAAAGTTACAAAGTATTCATACCCCTTGAAATTTTCCACATTTTGTCATGTTACAATCAAAAACGTAAATGTATAAAGATCTCGAGAGAGAGAGAGCGAGAGCGAGATCTCGAGAGAGAGAGAGCGAGATCTCGAGAGAGAGAGCGAGATCTCGAGAGAGAGAGAGAGCGAGATCTCGAGAGAGAGAGAGAGAGAGCGCGAGATCGAGAGAGAGCGAGCGAGATCTCGAGAGAGAGAGAGAGAGAGCGAGATCTCGAGAGAGAGCGAGCGAGATCTCGAGAGAGAGCGAGAGATCTCGATAGAGAGAGAGATCTAGATAGAGAGATCTAGATAGAGAGAGAGATCTCGATAGAGAGAGAGAGAGATCTCGATAGAGAGAGAGAGATCTCGATAGAGAGAGAGAGAGATCTCGATAGAGAGAGAGAGAGATCTCGATAGAGAGAGAGAGATCTCGATAGAGAGAGAGATCTCGATAGAGAGAGAGAGATCTCGATAGAGAGAGAGAGATCTCGATAGAGAGAGAGATCTCGAGAGAGAGAGATCTCGATAGAGAGAGATCTCGATAGAGAGAGAGAGATCTCGATAGAGAGAGAGAGATCTCGATAGAGAGAGGGAGAGAGAGATATATCTATCGCTCGATAAAGAGACTGTAGGGGCTGGCAGGAAATGAAGGTGAGGGAAAAGTTACAAAGTATTCATACCCCTTGAAATTTTCCACATTTTGTCATGTTACAATCAAAAACGTAAATGTATAAAGATCTCGATAGAGAGCGAGATCTCGAGAGAGAGAGATCGAGATCTCGAGAGAGAGAGATCGAGATCTCGAGAGAGAGAGCGAGATCTCGAGAGCGCGAGATCTCGAGAGAGCGCGAGATCTCGAGAGAGCGCGAGATCTCGAGAGAGCGCGAGATCTCGAGAGAGCGCGAGATCTCGAGAGAGCGCGAGATCTCGATAGAGAGAGAGCGCGAGATCTCGATAGAGAGAGAGCGCGAGATCTCGATAGAGAGAGAGCGCGAGATCTCGATAGAGAGAGAGCGCGAGATCTCGATAGAGAGAGAGCGCGAGATCTCGATAGAGAGAGAGCGCGAGATCTCGATAGAGAGAGCGCGAGATCTCGATAGAGAGAGAGCGCGAGATCGATAGAGAGAGAGCGCGAGATCGATAGAGAGAGAGCGCGAGATCGATAGAGAGAGCGCGAGATCTCGATAGAGAGAGAGCGCGAGATCTCGATAGAGAGAGAGCGCGAGATCTCGATAGAGAGAGAGCGCGAGATCTCGATAGAGAGAGAGCGCGAGATCTCGATAGAGAGCGCGAGATCTCGATAGAGAGAGCGAGCGATCTCGATAGAGAGAGAGATCTCTATAGAGAGAGAGCGAGCGATCTCTATAGAGAGAGAGCGAGCGATCTCGAGAGAGAGAGCGATCTCGAAAGAGAGAGCGAGCGATCTCGATAGAGAGAGAGCGAGATCTCGATAGAGAGCGAGATCTCGATAGAGAGCGATCTTCCCTTTATGGAAGAGTGACAAGAAGAAAGACATTGGTGAAAAAAAGTCATAAGAAGTCCTGTTTGCATTTTGTGAGAAGCCATGTGGGGGACACAGCAAACATGTGGGGGACACAGCAAACATGTGGAAGAAGGTGCTCAGGTCACATGAGACCAAAATTCAACTTTTTGGCCAACGGCTCCCGCTGCTGTCAATCACAGCCAGTGAGCCAAAGAGAAGAGGGGGTGGGGCCAAGCCATATTGGTGTGTGAATAGACTTGGCAGAGTAGCGACTCGGGGGTGAGCCTGCTCGGGTGCATCATAACAAGCGGTTTGCTGTGTGGGGCACCCAGCTGGAGGGAGGGGCCAGGAGCGCCGGCAGAGGACCCGAGAAGAGGCTCGGGGCTGCCCAGTGCTAAACTTCTGCACAAAGCAGGTAAGTATGACAGGTTTATTATTTTGTTAAAAAAAAAAAACACTTGGCTTTATTTTAAGCTGGCCATATATGCCTCGAAATTCGTCCAGTTTAGCAATCCATGCATGGGGCAGGGTGGTTGTACAGAAGACAATCTACTGACTGCTGGCTTTAGCCGATGGTGCCGATCAGTGCATTCTGATAGCAGAGAAGGACCAGAAAGGCACAGCAGGGAGAATTCCTCCATCCACCTTGCATGTATGGATGGAAGAATAGCCACTTTTTTGCATTCAACCTGCTGTGTGAACATGAAAAAAAAAATGGGACTCATCTATGGCCTGCTTTAGGCCGTTCTCAGATGGGCGATTCTGAGATCGATGGGAGGCAGAATCGCTGCCCGTCTGAATAGAGCGATCCCATAGGAACAGGGAGATGTCCGTTTGGCTCTTGCCTGAGCGCTGCCGAATAGCGATCGCTAGTGATGGGATCGATATTATTAGGGACAAACAGGCAGCCTCTTGAACATGATAAAATCGCTAGGAGTCGCCCAACTGACCTTACACCAGTAAATTTAAGTTGGGAAAATTAAAAATTTTCAGAACATTCCTTTCAATTTTCTAGTACTTCGGGGGGCCAAACTGACAAAATTGAAGGATGGAAATATTTATTTTTTTAAATGTAAAATAAAAAGGGAGAAAAAAAAAAAGTTTACTTATTGTTGTCTGCATGTGAATCCTGAAATTGAACGCACAATTCGAAATAACGGCATGACAATTGAACACAAATTTTTCATACCAATTTTTTTTCATTTAAATGGCAATATTGAAAGATCCGAATAAGTTTTCTGAATTCCTGTATGAAGGTTTGAACAAGAAACATTCTACTGGTGTATGGCCAGCTTGATCGTCTCTGAAAGGCAAACTTGTTAATATCCTCAAACTTCACCGTATAGGGAAATGACGGGTGGGATCCTCCCATTCTGGGGTGACTTATGATGTAGTGTCATCGGTGGCGCGTGGCGATTTCAGGCACGCCGTCTCTCTAGGACACAGTGTGGCCCCCATCTCGGACATGGATGCACCTGGCTCCTGATGAGTGGATAGAAGTCCATGAAACACGTCGAGCCCTCGATGTATCCAACACACATCGATCTTGGATGTTTTACCCCCCTCTCTGTTTCCCATTGTGTAATGATGCACTCTGGCATATGGTGGATCAAGATGTATTATGTCATTTGTTCATGCCATGTTATATATGCCGTTTACCATATACTCCAATAAATTTTTAACATATAATGTATGCAACTGTTTTTTATGCTTTGTCGATCGTTGGTCTCAATAAACATACTTATGTTTGGACTTATGTGAAGCCGATTGGTCCCACCACGCACGCCTCATTTAAAGTCCCGACCTCCCCCCCTCTTATATATGCATCAGGGATGGGGGCGTGAACCTTCCCTCACGTTCCATTGAAAGTCCCAAGCTCGTCTTTCCTCCCATTGTTCTCGATCTCGGTAAAGAGCCAATGACGTGGCTCTTTTCCCCATGTGATCAGCGGTGTCCAATCATAAGCTGATCATGTGTAAATGCGGAAGTGCAGTCTATCAGCGCCCCCTATCAGCGAAGGAGAAAAAATTACTTTACAAAAAAGTTTAACAGAAACCTAAAATACCTAAAAAAAACACAACAAAATACTAAATTAAAAAAAACAATTTTCAGCGTTTTTTTCGGCCAAAAAATAAAAACCCCAGTGGTAATTAGATACTGTACCACCAAAATAAAGATAAATGTCATATGGGTACAGCATTGCATGATCATGCAAAATGCATAGCTCCCAACTGTCCCTGATTTTGAGAAATTTCCCTCTTTCCTCATTTGTCCCTCATTTTTGGTCTGATCTATAAAGTTGTATACAAAATGCACTTGCATCTTTCAAAAAGTGCATTTCCAGTGCTAAACCTTTCATCCAATTTCTAAATTGCTGCATTTGTAAATTTTTAAAAGCCAATAAAAAGAAACAGTAGTAAAAAAAAAAAAGCCCTTGTGGATTTACTTAACCTTTATTTTTTTGGTCAATTCTCCTTTAAGGGGGCGTGTCCTATGCCTACATACATTTGCTAGTAGGTGTCCCTCATTTGCATCTCAAAATGCGATTGTCATACAAAGTGTGAGAGCGCTGAAAATTGGCCTGGGCAGGAAGGGGGTAAAAAAAAGTGCCCGGTGTTGAAGCAGTTAAAGACTGCGGCTCATTTTATAATGCGATTTTAAAAGAGAAGTAATTTTATTGGTGAGAAGATCTGGAGTACCTGTTTCTAGGTTACAATGACCCGGTCACCAATCTCCGCCAGACCCCCCCCCCGAGCAATGACCCCGATCTAAGCCTCACAATGTTCCAGACAGATAGAAGATTTTAAGGGCATCTGAAATTTGGACGGAACACACATTCCAGGTATTGTTTTTTCCCCTCCCCCGGAGCGGTTTTGTTTCAGAGAACATTCTGAGCCTGTGCTATCAGACAGTCTATATTTTTTAAATTCCAGACAAAATGCAAATATTTCATCTGTTTCTGGCATACGAAGCCAAACATTTACAAAACGGGGCGGGGGAGACGTGCTACAAAAAAAAAAAAAAAGTGTGGGAGGGAGAGGGGGGGGGGGGGGGGACAGACGGACAGATTTTCCCAATCTCCTTGACCAGCGGGGACTGAAGTACCGTCATGTCAGCTACCGCCCCCCCCCCCCCCTCTATTGCTTGACACCTGATTTTCGCCCATAGCTAGATTCTTCTTCAGTGTGGACATTGAGTTTAGAACTTTAAACCACTTTTTGTTGAGCATTTTATTTTTACATGCATGAAGTATGGCTTTCTATATTGTAAATGGAGGTATTTTAGCTTCAATTTAGGCAGGAAATACACTCACCGGCCATTTTTTTTTTTTTACCCCTTGCTAGTAGCGGGTTGGACCCCCTTGCTAGTAGCGGGTTGGACCCCCTTTATTAGGGCCACCTTGCTAGTAGCGGTTTGGACCCCCTTTATTAGGTCCACCTTCCTAGTAGCGGGTTGGACCCCCTTGCTAGTAGCGGGTTGGACCCCCTTTATTAGGATCCCCTTGCTAGTAGCCGGTGGGACCCCCTTTATTAGGTCCACCTTGCTAGTAGTGGGCTGGACCCCCTTTATTAGGTCCACCTTGCTAGTAGCAGGTTGGACCCCCTTTATTAGGTCCACCTTGCCAGTAGCGGGTTGGACCCCCTTTATTAGGTCCACCTTGCTAGTAGCAGGTTGGACCCCCTTTATTAGGTCCACCTTGCCAGTAGCGGGTTGGACCCCCTTTATTAGGTCCACCTTGCCAGTAGTGGGCTGGACCTCCTTTATAAAGTCCCCCTTGCTAGTAGCAGGTTGGACCCCCTTTATTAGGTCCACCTTGCTAGTAGCAGGTTGGACCCCCTTTATTAGGTCCACCTTGCCAGTAGCGGGTTGGACCCCCTTTATTAGGTCCACCTTGCTAGTAGCGGGTTGGACCCCCTTTTGCCTTCATTCTTCATGGCAAAGATACAAGGTGTTGGAAACGTTCCTCAGAGATTTTGCTCCATAGTGACATAACATCACACAGTTGCTGCAGATTTGTCGGCTGCATATCCAGGATGCCAATCTCCCCTTCCACTACATCCCAAAGGTGCTCTATTGGATGAGATGTGGGGAGTGTGGAGTATTGTCGGATGTTTTTTCACCTTAATGCATAGGATGCATTAGGGTGAAACATTTACCTTTACAACCCCTTTAAATCCCTTTTCTTCCCCATTCTGATGCTCGGTTTGAACTTCAACAAGTCATCTTCACCACATCTAGATGTATAAATGCATCGAGTCGCTGCCATGTCATTGGCCGAGTAGCAATTGGTCTTGCCGAGCAATTGAACAGGTGTACCCAATAAAGTGGCCGGTGAGTATGTAAAGGTAAAAAAAAAAAAAAAAAATCAGTATAAATGTTGGCGCCAAGATATTAAATGCAAAAACTTGGCTTAAACCCATAAAAACCATACTACAATTACTGAAACGTTCATACAGCCAGCTCAAAAAAAAGGACCCAAAAACAAAAATTAATGGGCCACAATATGATTGACCACAGTAAGGGTTAAAAAATAATAAATTTAAAACTACCACGATAAGCCACAGAGACTTCTAAATGTCCTAACCCAAAGAACCACATTAAAGCGAACGTCATCACTCCGAAGAATAAACTTGCATAGCCAATGAGTAAACATGGCTGGGTCCATCACACATCTATAATTACGGCCAATACATTTGACTACACATACATTTTAAGCACATGTAACACAACCGAGGCTGTGCTGGAGGAAAAAAAGGGTCCTACATACTTCCATAACTCCCAACTCTCCCCCATTTGGGGGGACTCCACCTTTTGAAAACAAAACCCTCCAATCCCTCAGTCGTCCCCCTTTTTGGTTTAATGTATAGGTTTCTATATACAAGCTTTCTACTGCATGAAACCTTTAATCCAGCCTCTAAATTATTGCAATTAGGGATGAACCGAACACCCCCCCCCCCCCCCCCCGGTTCGGTTCGCAGCAGAACATGCAAAAAATTAGTTCGAACACGCCGTTAAAGTCTATGGGACACGAACATGAAAAATCAAAAGTGCAAATTTTAAAAGGCTTATATGCAAGTTATTGTCATAAAAAGTGTTTGGGGACCCGAGTCTTGCCCCAGGGGACATGTATCAATGCAAAAAAAAAGTTTTAAAAAATGCAGTTTTTTCAGGAGCAGTGATTTTAATAATGCTTAAAGTAAAAAAAAAAAAAAGTGAAATATTCCTTTAAATTTCGTACCTGGGGGGTGTCTATAGTATGCCTGTAAAGTAGCGCATGTTTCCCGTGTTTAGAACTGTCCCTGCACAAAGTGTCATTTCTAAAGGAAAAAAAAAAAAGTCATTTAAAACTGCTCGCGGCTATAATGAATTGTCGGGTCCCGGCAATACAGATAAAAGTCATTGAAAAAAAATGCACTTTTATCGTTTCTCTTTAAGCATTAAAATCACTTCTCCCGAAAAAACGTTAGTTTTTAAAACTTTTTTTTGCATTGATACATGTCCCATGGGGCAGGACCCGGGTCCCCAAACACTTTTTATGACAAACACTTGCATATTAATCTTTAAAATTAGCACTTATGATCTCTCCCATAGACTTTCAAAGGGTGTTCCGAGGCTTTCGAATTTTCCGCGTACACCCCAAATAGTTCGCTATTTGGCGAACAGCCAATGTTCGAGTCGAACTCATGTTCGACCCGAACATAAAGCTCATCCCTAGTTGCAATTGTTTTAAGAAACCATCATAAATGAAAAGTATCAATGGAATAAAGTCTCTTCGGGTTTAGCCAATCATTTGTGTATTGATTGTCAATGATCTATGTCAGGGGTCTCCATACTCAGGCCCGTGGCCCGAATGTGGCCCTTTGCTTGCCTTTGTCTGGTCCTTGAGTCACCATTCCCTCCCACTGATGCCAATGATGTAATGTTTTTTTAATCCCACTGTAACAGGAGTTAACGTCGTTTAGATATATTCCATTTCCGAACACACAGCAGCTACCAGACACTCCACAGTCAGGCGACCGCTTCCCATAGGAATAATCCTCCCAGATATATGAGACAACCACTCTGAAGTTTCCAGCAGGTCGGACGTTCTTTATTGACAAACTTCAAGTTTTATACACACAGAGAGGAGGTTTATACATTCCTCATTTTCCTCTGACAATACACCTTTGACCAGACCTAATTTACATGAGCTAATTAACTACAGCTGATGACTCAGACACATGACCTTTAGGCTAGCCTCACTGTCTTTTAAACTACAGTACCCAGTATCAAAGGACTTCACACAATAGTTACATAACGAGCCCCCAATACACATCTGACAGCTCTTAGCAGACAACAGGTGGGTTTATTAGCTAACCCCTTTACATCTTAAATGACTATGCATAACCTTTATGTTCCTCAGACTGTCTGCTAGTTTATAATACCTATAATTACAGACTTAATTACCACAAGCCACAATAGACAATAGAATGCAATCACACCCTACCCCATCACAGCAATTAGTACACAGCAGCCAACACACAATATACACACAATATATACAATGTATACACAGCATTGAATCTGACTAGCACCGATCATAGTGGGGTTCTCATTCACCCTTTGCCCAAAGTGACCCCTGTCACACCCACTGGCCAAAATTTGGCCCACCTAAATTTTGAAGGGCATTAAAGTTTGGAGACCCCCTGATCTATGTAAATTGTGGCATGGGTGTGTTTTGACTTATGTGGATTCTGTAGCTTTGGATGGTATGAGCAAGAGTTAGAACCCCTATTAGGATTTTTTGATACACCAATGAAGGGGCACCATGCCTCCCACTGGCACCAATGAAGGGGCACCATGCCTCCCACTGGCACCAATGAAGGGGCACCATGCCTCCCACTGGCACCAATGAAGGGGCACCATGCCTCCCACTGGCACCAATGAAGGGGCACTTTCAACTTACACTGGCCACAGTCCACCCCCTCCCCAAAAAGTCTGAAGGACAGTAAACTGAAAAAGTTTGGAGACCCCCATTATAGGGCATTTCCACCTTACAAGAGAAAGTATATTTTCTCAGTGACAATGACTAATTCGAATCTTCGTATTTCGGTGCAGTATAGTCTTAAAATAAAGTGCAGGTTTCATTGGAAGTACAGCCCATTGTGAAAGGTGTTTACATGCAGAGGTGTAAATGGGCCCCCAAGGCTGGGCTCTTGGGATCATGGAACGTTCTGTACTGCCAGCTGTCATACAAACAGAAAAAAAAAGCAATTTGTGAATTAACTTTTCTCTGCAGGTGTTGAAAATTTTCTACTTGTGGACCTTGGGGCACATTCACACGCTACATCTGCTCCCCCCCAGGAGACCGCAGTCGCTACATCTGCTCCCCCCCAGGAGACCGCAGTCGCTACATCTGCTCCCCCCCAGGAGACCGCAGTCGCTACATCTGCTCCCCCCCAGGAGACCGCAGTCGCTACATCTGCTCCCCCCCAGGAGACCGCAGTCGCTACATCTGCTCCCCCCCAGGAGACCGCAGTCGCTACATCTGCTCCCCCCCAGGAGACCGCAGTCGCTACATCTGCTCCCCCCCAGGAGACCGCAGTCGCTACATCTGCTCCCCCCCAGGAGACCGCAGTCGCTACATCTGCTCCCCCCAGGAGACCGCAGTCGCTACATCTGCTCCCCCCCAGGAGACCGCAGTCGCTACATCTGCTCCCCCCCAGGAGACCGCAGTCGCTACATCTGCTCCCCCCCAGGAGACCGCAGTCGCTACATCTGCTCCCCCCCAGGAGACCGCAGTCGCTACATCTGCTCCCCCCCAGGAGACCGCAGTCGCTACATCTGCTCCCCCCCAGGAGCCCGCAGTCACTATATCTGCTCCCCCCCAGGAGCCCGCAGTCACTATATCTGCTCCCCCCCAGGAGCCCGCAGTCACTATATCTGCTCCCCCCCAGGAGCCCGCAGTCACTATATCTGATGCGTTTTCAATGGGGAGGTGCGTTTGACCAAATATGCACCAAAATTTTTTTTCAACACAGCTTCAAAAAGGTGACGCTATTGGCCAACAAATCTATAATAATTTCAATTTATATTAAGTTGAATATAATACAATTATAAAAATGTATATTTTTAAAAACCATCAATTGAGCCAAACGCATCCTGGAATTTTTTTTGCTCTCGGCACCAGAATTATCTTCTCGGTACACCACTAGTTGTTAGAAAGATTATTTTGATGGGATCAAACTTGTGACTGTATAATTCCATTCAATGATAATCCAATTGTTGGGGGCAATATATGTTATTCATGCTGCTAGGACTACGCAAGGTTGTGCTCGATTCGGATCTCTCTTCTCCCAGCACATAAAAAAAAAAAAAAACACACACAAACACCAGAGATTGACGGCTGCTTTAAAATTTACAGCTGTCAGCACAGGACAATGACCCCTAAAGAAGAGTCATTCACACAGCAGCCCACCATCCCAACTGCTGGTGTGCCCAGCCCCCCACTCATGACCAGCAAGAAACCTTTGACCATTCCGTGCCCTGTGAGGGGCGTAACCTTTTCAGTGCAGGGAAAAAAAACACACATACCGTCCCCCCCCCATAATTACATTTTTATATATATATATATATATATATATATATATATATACATACATATATACATATACATATACACATACACACAGATACTTTTTACCAAAAGTATTGGGACGCCTGCCTTTACACGCTCATGAACTTTGATTACATCCCAGTCTTAGTCCATAGGGTTCAATATTGAGTTGGCCCCCCCTTTGCAGCTTTAACAGCTTCAACTCTTCTGGGAAGGCTGTCCACAAGGTTTAGGAGGGTATCTATGGGAATGTTTGACCATTCTTCCAGAAGCGCATTTGTGAGCTTAGGCACTGATGTTAGATGAGAAGGCCTGGCTTGCAGTCTCCGCTCTAATTCATCCCAAAAGTGTTCCATCGGGTTGAGGTCAGGACTCTGTGCAGGCCAGTCAAGTTTCTCCACCCCAAACTCGCTCATCCATGTCTTTATGGACCTTGCTTTGTGCACTGGTGGGCAGTCATGTTTGAACAGGAAGGGGCCGTCCCCAAACTGTTCCCACAAAGTTGGAGGCCTGCAGGCCAGTCAGGTTCTTCCACCCCAGAGTCCTGACCTCAACCCAATCGAACACCTTTGGTATGAAATTGAGCAGGTTGGGTTTGGCCCCTTAGTTCCAGTGAAGGGAACTCTTAAGGCGTCAGCATACAAAAGACATTTTGGACAATTTCATGCTCTCAACTTTGTGGGAACAGTTTGGGGACGGCCCCTTCCTGTTCCAACATGACCAGTGCACAAAGCAAGGTCCATAAAGACATGGAAGTTTTGGGTATAGAACCTTGACTGGCCTGCAGGTCTGACCTCAACCCGATGGAGTGCAAAATCCGGCACAGCTCTGTATAGAAACCAATCCGCTTCCAGGTTTTATGGTCAAAGCTTAATTGAACAAGCTGAAGTTAGAAGCCGATTGGCTACCATGCACAGCTGCTCCAGGATTTTGCCCTCCCAGTTTTAGTAAACCAACCCCAATATCTAAACCCCTTTGAAACACCAAGCATTAGGCAAGGTCGTGTTCACCAAAACCTGCCCAATTCCATTCTGGCCTAGCTTCCTAGTTCTAAGCCCCCCACCGCCCATTCTTCCCTAAAAACTTACTTTTCCTGCAGCAAAATGAACAAGGCCTCCGTAGAAAACGACATGGTGGGAGGAGGAGTTGGGAACCTCCATTTGGAGATGGATACAAAAAACTTTGTTTACAGATCAGGGATTCTTGACCCTTTTAGAATTAGACTCCCAATGGATTGCCCAATATGGTCCTATACCCCCCCTTTACCAGACCGAAATCACCACCTGCCTTATTAGGTATCGGAAAGGACTTTGAAAGATGTAAATAGCTTGGTTTTTCTTTACATCTAGATAGCTAGGAACAGCCAGCTGTAGGAGAATCAATTGAACAACAGCAAATCTGTGCTCAATCTACACCATCCAAGATTCCAATCCCCTGTCATTACAGAGGCCAATCACAGGCCTCATACAGTATTGCCTAGCTATAAAACTGTATTCTGTGAGGTCACCCAGTTTTATTACATGATGGCCACATAGATATTTCCTGCAACTTCCAAACAATGCCAGGAGGTGCAGTAAGGCAGTTGGGACCATACTACACAGTGATCTTGCAGGCTTACAGATTACGTACTCTAAAGCCTCGTACACACGGTCGGACTTCAAACTTTTCCGGGGATTTTTGTCCGAAGGGAGTTGGCCGGGAACACCCATAGCATACACACGGCAGGACTTTTCGGCAAACTTTCCCAAAACTTTCCCAACATCACGTGGTTTTTCTGCTCTTTACCACCACCCTTTGGTTAACTTCTGCTATTGTTGGTTGATTTTAACATTGGTTCTGACCATGCGTGTTTGTACTTCGGACAAAAGTCCGAGGGATTTCTGAACACACGATAGGACTTTGCACCGTAGGACTTTTGTTGCCGAAAAGTTTGTCCGTTTGCAGAGCGAACTTTTGTCCGATGAAAACCGAAAAACTTTGTCTGATGGAGCGTACACACGGTCGGATTTTTTTTGAAAACTTGCTCATTTTGAAGTTTGTTGTCAAAAAGTCCTACCGTGTGTATGGGGCTTTACATATACTAAACCCCGTAAAAATTGCCCTTTTAAAATTGATCATACCAGGGGTCTCTAGCTGAAGCCCAGAAAGACAATTTAGGCTTTTTCCTACTTGCAGCTAGAGCCCTCACCCTACGGGAGGAGATCTCCCAAGCCCCCCTCCACTTGCAGAGCACAGAATGTAAATGTAATGAGAATGATGCAACACATTAAAAGACACATACCAAAAATGTATAGCTTCCTGGAGCACCTGGATAAGCCATTTACATTCCGGAAAATGTCCTTCAAATGCCACCTTGGATAGTGATGACCTATGGTCCCCGCCCTTTCCACTAATGGCATACATTTTGGTGGTGGAGATGGGCACCAACTCCATCCCGTTTTACGGCAAAACCCCTTGGAAACCTGAAAAATGTGCCCTGAGGTTTTGCTCTGCCACCTCCCCCAGCTAATCCAGTGACCGGAAAAGCTCCGAGACACCACAAATATTTTCAAGCAACAAAAACTATTAAGAATGCTTTCCAACTTCGAACAGTGTAGGGCTGTAGTCTCCAAACTGCGGCCCGCGGGCCAGATGTGGCCCTTTCCTTACCTTTATCAGGCCTTTTGGGCACCATTCCGCCCGCCGACACCAGTGATGGGGCACCATTCCGCCCGCCGACACCAGTGATGGGGCACCATTCCGCCCGCCGACACCAGTGATGGGGCACCATTCCGCCCGCCGACACCAGTGATGGGGCACCATTACGCCCGCCGACACCAGTGATGGGGCACCATTACGCCCGCCGACACCAGTGATGGGGCACCATTACGCCCATGGATACCAAGACAGTAGCACTATCCCCCTCACTAAAAGAAAAGATAGGTCATGGTTTACACCCACTAACACCAGGGCATTGTCTATTCCCACTGGTCAGTGTGCCCCCCTAACGACTGAAAGACAATTGGCTCTTTGTTTGGAGACCCCTGGTGAAGAGGATTAACGTCCAATCAATAAGGACTTGCTAATACAAAATGCAGACTTTTTAGCATGCTGAAAAATATCTGCTGCAAATTTAGAACCCTCGTGATAGGGATTTAAGTTCTTGCTGTAAGTACACCATGCATTCAGGGAGAATACCTAAAGTTGCCCCAAAGACACATCAACCAAAAGGTCAATCGCCCTCTGCCATCATTCACAGTGAGATATGCCTGTGGGCTACCAGACAGATAACTATTCAGATTCTTAACTTTCATAATTCCTATGTAGTGCTGATATGTCAACGAGTCTGGCAGCCAGCAGTGCATTAAGGCTCTCTGGGCAATTGTCCATCTTCATTGTGCTCGTGACAGCTGCCCCGTGCCCCGGCGTGGGTGTCAGAAGACGGCGAGATAACGCCGGGGCCCTTCCTCAGAGTCTGCTTGGTAACAAGCATTAAGATGTTAATTGGTGCAGAGAATTTGCATAACCAAATAAAGGAGCAGTGTAATCTGTTAATATTATGCTCATTTATTCATGTCCTCCCACGCAGGGTCACCTCTCATAATGCGTGACGCCAACTTGAGAATTATCCTCGGCCGTCTGACTGAAGACAGCGAGGGGGGTAGTAAAGGGGTGCAC
Source organism: Rana muscosa (assembly GCA_029206835.1). Classification (NCBI taxonomy): domain Eukaryota; kingdom Metazoa; phylum Chordata; class Amphibia; order Anura; family Ranidae; genus Rana; species Rana muscosa. Next base: position 320,873,869 of record CM055128.1, read on the forward strand.
TAGATTCAAAAGCAGGATATGATTTTTTTAAACACAGGAGCTGAAAAGTCCAACTACCTCTTGGGCCGACAGTACAGGTCAACGACCCAGACCAGGTAAGGGTACACTTACCTGATCAACCTACTTGTCCCAGGTCTAACTCAATAAGACGAAACCAGTGTTTCAATTGGGACTAGTATCCCCAGGTATGCTGAACAGGTGACATCGGTGAGCCAATCGGCACGATCATAAAGGGAGCTCACAGACCTGTGTGAACTCTGGGGACTCAGTTTACGCAAGGCTGCTATCCTTTGCTCTTTGGGGCTGAACAAAGAGGGGGGAGCTAAAGGAAGGCAAGTATATGCTGCTGGAAAGAGTGGAATCAAGGTGACCCAAGTGAAATCCCCACCCCCCCTTCCCAAAAAACAGCTTGTGCTGTAACGAATCACAGCACAGCCGGGGCTCTACCCAGAAGCATTGATCAGGCCCCCCCCCCAAAAAAAAAGCCACTTTACTCACTGATCATACTTGTCCTGGCCGGCCGGGACCCATTTTACCTTGTTCCAAAGCTGGCTCTAGACTACCCTGCTGTGATTAGACACAAGAGGTAGGATGTATGATTTCTCCAATCACAAGCAGAGACAGAGATTGTGCCTCTCCAAACATTCCCGGCCAGGACACGTACGGTCAGAGAGTAAAGCGGCCTGTTTTGGGGGCATCAGATTTGTCCGGGGTGGCTGTGTCCGTTTCATTCCGGGACACTGTATTGTCCTGGAATGAATGTGCCCGGGACAGACCTGCAAAATGCAAGACTGAACCAGGCAATCCGGGACACGTGATCACCCTACCCCCATGTAGCGGGGTCCTAAATTTAGGGGTAGTGTTTGAGTGGTAGTTATGCTCAAACACCTAAATTGTTAGGACATTATCAACCATTTTGTCTGCAGGAAGAGTATCGGTGTACCGTTCCCTGTGGCCTGCGGGTGGCGCTGCCATGGTGGACCAGGGTTGAACGGCTGATACAGTGCTGTGCCTTGTGTGTCCACTCTCGGCAACCATGCAGTGGGCGTGGTCGGCCTGCTGTGTATGCTGTGTATGCTGGGAGAGGATATAAAAGGGGCGGACGCTGCCGGTTCGTTGTCGGGGGTCCTATTCCCAGGGAGTGGGTGTTCCTGTCCGCCCTGGGCACCTTTGGCCCAGGGGCGGTGGTCGGTGAATCAGTCCCAGGCACCTTTAGCAATGGGGCTGCAACTAAAGGCCTTGGGCCCAGCGCCTTTGGCTGGGGCCTAAGGATCGAGGAATCTCAGGGTGCCGCCTTGCGAGGGGACCCACATCTTAGACGAGGCGGCCAGGGAAAGACCGTTCCGAGGGACGGGTGAGAGGTCGCGGTGAAGGAAGGGGCCCGGTAACTCTCTGGAGTGATGTCTTCTCCTTACAAAGAGGCCAAGCTTTTGAAAACCAAGTTCACCAGGTCTGTGGCAGAGACCAAGATCACCAGGTCTGTGGCAGAGACCAAGATCACCAGGTCTGTGGCAGAGACCAAGATCACCAGGTCTGTGGCAGAGACCAAGATCACCAGGTCTGTGGCAGAGACCAAGATCACCAGGTCTGTGGCAGAGACCAAGATCACCAGGTCTGTGGCAGAGACCAAGATCACCAGTTTGTGTAGTGACTGTTTTAGTTAAAGTACCATTCCGGCTGCTAATCGCTATCTAGGGAGACTATCCAAATGGGCCAAGTCTGCTTGAGAAGCCAAGCAGTGAAGTGTATTACGTTTGTGCCTGGACCTCTCCCACACCTTATGCTGTCCTGTTCTCTCTCCAACCTTTCCTATCAGAGACTGTGCTTTAAGAGAAATAAACTCTACGTTGGAGTTACGGCTGGTGTGGACTAGGCATGTGCATTTCGTTCCGAATCGAAATTCAGATGAATTTTCATTATTTCGGACGTTCGGATGCATCCGAATTAACGAATTACCAATGCTAACGAATTCAACCGAATCCAAACGTTTCGAATCGAAAAACCACGGACGAAATTCGAATCGAATTCTAGTCGAATCGAATTTGAAAAACAATTAGAATAGAATCGAAAATATTGGAAATAATCAAATAGAAAAACAATAGAACAGAATAGAATAAAATACAATATATATATTATATTTTATTCTATTCTGTTCTATTTTTTTCTAGTCTATTTTCTATTTCTATTCTAATCTTTTCTAATTGGAATTCGAAATAACGGTCGCATTCGAATATATTTCAACCAAATTCGAAAATATATCTACCGGATTCGATAATAATTCAACCAGATTTGAAATGATTTCAACCAAATAGAAAAGATTATAATAAAAAAGAAAAACAGATAATAGACTAGAAAAACAATTGGACTGAATATATTATATTTTATTCTATTTTTTTCGAGTCTATTCTTTTATATTCTATTCAAATCTTTTCTAATAAAATCAAAATCATTATATACTGAATTCGAATTTCGGAAGATGGTTATATAAATATATATATATATATATATATATATAATTTTTTTTCCGACATTCTAATTTCGTATAGAATGAATTCTAATTTGAATAGAAAAGATTAGAATAGAAATAGAAAATAGACTAGAAAACAATAGAACAGAATAGAGTATAGATACTATCTATTAAATTTTTTATTTTTTTTGCAGATTACTATTTGTTTCCATAAGATCTCCTGCAGACTATTAGCATCTATTTTTTTTTTCAGATCTCCTGCAGACTATTAGTACTCTGCAAAAAAAATAATAAAAAATTAAATAGATGCTAATATTCTGCAGGAGATCTTATGGAAACAAATAGTAATCTGCAAAAAAAATAAAAAATTAAATAGATAGAACAGAATAGAGTATAGATACTATTGTTTTCTAGTCTATTTTCTATTTCTATTCTAATCTTTTCTATTCAAATTAGAATTCATTCTATACGAAATTCGAATGTCGGAAAAAAAATGATATATTATATATATATATATATATATATATATATATATATATATATATATATATATAACCATCTTCCGAAATTCGAATTTAGTATATAATGAATTTGATTTTAATAGAAAAGATTTGAATAGAATATAAAAAAATAGACTAGAAAAAAATAGAACAGAATAGAATAAAATATTATATATTCTGTCCTATTGTTTTTCTAGTCTATTATCTGTTTTTCTGTTTTATTATAATCTTTTCTATTTGGTTGAAATAATTTCAAATCCGGTTGAAATCTCGAATTTGGTTGAAATATTATCGAATCCGGTAGATATATTTTCGAATTTGGTTGAAATATTTTCGAATGCGACCGATTTTTCGAATTCCAATTAGAAAAGATTAGAATAGAAATAGAAAATAGACTAGAAAAAAAATAGAACAGAATAGAATAAAATATAATATATTCAGTCCAATTGATTTTCTAGTCTATTATCTGTTTTTCTATTTTATTATAATCTTTTCTATTTGGTTGAAATCATTTCAAATCTGGTTGAATTATTATCGAATCCGGTAGATATATTTTCGAATTTGGTTGAAATATTTTCGAATGCGACCGATTTTTCGAATTCCAATTAGAAAAGATTAGAATAGAAATAGAAAATAGACTAGAAAAAAATAGAACAGAATAGAATAAAATATAATATATATATATATATTGTATTTTATTCTATTCTGTTCTATTGTTTTTCTATTTGATTATTTCCAATATTTTCGATTCTATTCCAATTGTTTTCGAATGCGGTTGAAACGATTTCGAATCATGTTGAAATGATTTCGAATCCGGTAGAAATATTTTCGAATCCGAGCGTTTTTACGAATTCGGTCGAAAACGGAACGAAATCCGAAAACGAATTTAACGGATTTAACGAATCAAACTAAACGAAATTAATTAACGAATTAAAACGAAACGAATTTTTTCCTTTTGCACATGTCTAGTGTGGACCTTGGAGTTATTGGGGGAAATGGAGACTTGTCTTTATTGAGCATAGAGATAAGAGCCATTCTCTGGAGAACCTGGCTGCGGAGACCTGTTTCATAACACCGCTCAACATCTTTACACAGGAGGGTACGGCATGTAGCTGGGTGTGCCCTCTCTTCCTGCGAGGAGCCAACGACAGGTGAAGAGAGGGGTTAGAGGCGCTATACCCATATCACACATCCACCCCCCCCCCCCCCCCCCCAATCACAGAGCCACCCATATCACACATCAACTCTTCTCGTATGAGCACAGCCATAAATGGATGGAAAATTGGCCGAATTTTGATTCATGTATGGCCAGCTTTAGTTTGGTCTCCTCGTTCGGAGCGGTTCAACAAATGCCTAGACAAGCTGAGGTAAGAATTTCGCCACACTGGTAATAAAAATAAATACAATTTTTGGTTCAAAGCCAGGTTCTAGAAACAAGGGAATGGGGTCAAAATTTTTTATTTTTCTCTCTAAAAGACTTTATGGTTTAAGGCCAAACGCTTCGTACCCTTCTGCAGTTACATGCTTTGAGTGTGAAGGCAGACATGAGAAATATAATAATTTATAATAATGTCCCCCAGGCAAGTACACAACATTAGCAGTCTGACCTAATAAGAACGCTACCGTTTACTTCTCTCATCCGTCAACCTCTTCCACACCGACAACATCTATCGACGTGCCAACAGTTTATGGGAGTGAAACGGCAATCGGGCAACAGCACCAGGTCTCAACGTGGGAAGATCAATAGAAATCATATGACAAGAATGTCAGCATTTAGCAAACCATTTATAGTTAAAGTTTTTTTTTTTAGCCAAGAATAAAGCGGTCCTCTGCAGTCTATGGCTACTGGGGAATTTGAGGGCCAGTCACATTAGAGAAGACAGCGTCTCGTTAATGTGGTAGACATGCCGAAAATTAGAGGATCAGGAAGATCATAACTATGCGGCACCACCAAGCAGGATAAAGAGGATCCTCTGGAACTTTCTCCTGTATAAATAATAAGTACACAATAGCAGCACATAGATATACCAACGGGTTCTCGTACCATCTCACTTCCTGTTCTGACAAGACTGGTAGAGGAGGAGAGAACACCCAAGGACATAGACGGCAATAAAACCTGAGCTGTTCTGAAGCCGAGTACACGTTCCAACCTTGCACAGACTATGTAGTGCGAGCAGGCCTGGGACAAGGGGTGGGTGGGAGGGACGGCTGCCCTGGGCGCCACAGATTTACTGTAAGGATGGGTGGCCCATTCTGTTACAAGGCTGACAGTGACAGCGGCAGTGATTTTGGAAACTGCTGGGCGTAGGATCCTATGGGCTTGAACATCATGAATGGGAGGTGGGGGGCAGCACAGTTTGGACTGGAGGATCTCGTTACAGCACAAAGTGAGGGACTGTCTGATTGGAGAAAATTGAAAGTGTTGCTTCATTATGACCCCAGGTATCATTTTGCTACTAAAGGGTCAGTCCATCCAAAGAGGAAATTTATAGCTAGGGTCTATTGGACAAAAGCCAATCACACATGGTGTCACGGGTGTCAGCAAGACTTGGCAACGTTTACGATCACTGGTACACAACATTTTAGGGAGATCAATTGGGCATGTAAGATTCCTTCTGTGATGTGGCATTGCTCCCCTCATCCCTGCGATTAGCAGAACCGATAACATCTGGCAGCACTCCTCTGGTTGGTGCTCTCTATCAATAAGAACCTGAAACTTCTCTTCAGCTCTTGGACTTTGTTCTTACCCACCTTAGCAGTTACACTTCCTCATTGTATACCCTACAACAGGGGTCCCCAACTTTCTAAAGGGGCCTTCAAGCTTTTAGGGGAGCCAGACCATTGCCAGCGAGTAGAAAATGTGTTGGCGCCAGTGGCAAGAACCATGCCCCCCCCCCCAGCGTGGGCGCCAGTGGCAGGAACCATGCCTTACCCCCCCCCCCCAGCGTGGGCACCAGTGGCAGGAACCATGACTCCCCCCCAGCGTGGGCGCCAGTGGCAGGAACCATGACTCCTCCCACCCCCAGCGTGGGCGCCAGTGGCAGGAACCATGACTCCCCCCCCACCAGCGTGGGCGCCAGTGGCAGGAACCATGACTCCCCCCCCCAGCGTGGGCGCCAGTGGCAGGAACCATGACTCCCCCCCCCCAGCGTGGGCGCCAGTGGCAGGAACCATGACTCTCCCCCCAGCGTGGGCGCCAGTGGCAGGAACCATGCCCGCCCCCCCAGCGTGGGCGCCAGTGGCAGGAACCATGACTCCCCCCCCCAGCGTGGGCGCCAGTGGCAGGAACCATGCCTGCCCCCCCAGCGTGGGCGCCAGTGGCAGGAACCATGCCGGCCCCCCCAGCGTGGGCACCAGTGGCAGGAACCATGCCTGCCCCCCCAGCGTGGGCACCAGTGGCAGGAACCATGCCTGCCCCCCCAGCGTGGGCGCCAGTGGCAGGAACCATGCCTGCCCCCCCAGCGTGGGCGCCAGTGGCAAAAATATCACCTTAAAGGCCAGATAAAGGTATGCAGAGGACTGCAGTTGAGACCACTGCCCTACAAAATTAAAACTCTGGCCTGGGAAAGTGGGATTTCTTAGTAATAGCTGCAGCAAGTAAGCTGGCAAACAAGTGCAGAGATCCCACTAATGGAAACCACCAGAGGTAAAAAGCCATTACACAATTTAACGTTGTTTAAAAAAAAAAAAAAACCCACACAACTGCTGGGAAAACCATTTTTGGGGGCGGACGGACCCTCTCAGCTTGTACAAAAAAGTACAATTTACGTAAAGCAAAACCTGAAATGAAAGCAGAACGGGGGTATTCCGGCACGAAGCAGACAGCGCAGTGTGCGTCTATTCCCATGCTGCAATCACATCTGAAAGCCGTCTAGACACTCAGATCAGAGCAGCAAGCGTTCAACGCTCTGCGGCACCTCCAAGCCTCCCCTCCCATGCATAAGCAGTTAAAAGGCGATATACAAAGGGAAATCTGTTAGGAAATATGAAATTTCATTTTTTTTAATAGGCTTGAAGAATAGCTGAACTATGGAAGGAAAAAAAAAATCCCTCTGTGCTCCACAGCCGTCTGCGTTGTGTCTAGACATCAGATAAAGGCCGTCTGAAGCAGACAGAGATGATAGGCATTTAAGGATGCGGCTAGCTGCTGGTCTCCCCGGAACGCTGTGTCAGACGGAGTTAAAATGAAAATGATTAGCTATCACTGTCGTAGCCAAAAAAAAACAAACCCTAGCAGCAAAAGAGAAAAAGAAAGTATGGGAATATAAAAAAGATATCCTGTATATACTCGAGTATAAGCCGAGGCACCTAATTTTACCACCAAAAAAATGGGAAAACGTATTGACTCACGTATAAGCCTAGGGTGTCCGTCTGCATGCCTCACTGTGCCCATGCCTAGACTGATGTTTAACATGGTAGTCTATGGAAGGGGTACCCAGTTAAAAAAAAAAAATAATAATAATAATCGGTGCTCCCCGGCCGTAGGTCCCCCCCAGACAACAAACGTTGCACACTTGGAGGAGAAATGGGGCTACATGTGTGCCAAGATCCAGGTCCAGGGGACTTATGACCGGCCGGTACCGGGTCCCCAAAGTCACCAGAGAAATTACCATTTAACATGGGAGTCTATGAAAGGGATGCCCGGCTTTGAAAAATTGGTGCTCCCCAGGCGTAGGTCCCCCGGACAACAAATTTTGCACACTTATAGAGGAAGAGTGGGGCTATATGTGTGCCAAGTTTGGGGTCCAGGGGACCTACGGCCGGCCAGTACCGGGTCCCCAAAATCCGGGAGATCAGGCGCAAAAAGGTGAGGGGGCATTTTCAGCACAAAAAAAATGTGCTGAAAAACTCGGCTTATACTCGAGTATATACGGTACTTAATTTTCTTCAACCGTATAGAGGAAAACAATATAATCGCCTGCCGTGTCATGGATTTGACAAACAATGCAATTCAAGCCCTATTAAAAACATGAGATAGGTGCTAAAGGTGTATAAAAAGGACAGGGCCAAAATCAGCGTGCATGGTCCAGAAAAGTATTTTTGGAGTCTTAAAACAACCCCCCTTTAATCAGGTGTAATCCGAGAAAAAACACAAAAGCCAATGGGCCTTCTAGAATGACCAGAAAGTATCTAATAAAATATCACAATTTGATTAAAAAAATAAATGAACATTGATTTTTTTATCAAATCATCTTTTTATTGTTTCTTTTTCTTTACATACAAAAATGTTCATTTATAAAAGCAGACTACACAAGGTCCTAAAATGCATGCAAAAACAAAACAAAAAACACAATGGCATTAGTCAGAAGAATATCAGCGGGTTTCGCGGTCAGGGGTGCTTCTTCAGGACTTCCAATTTCAATAATGAACTTTTGATTGATGTAAACACTACACAATTTTGTCTGTATTAAAGCAGAACTCGACCCAAAAGAGGAAGTTCCGCTGTAAGGTGGGGGGGCAGGTACCTAAGTTTTGACAGGTACCTGCTCCCACCTCTGCTCGGGCTGCCTTGGCGGCTCAAACAGAAGTTCTCCTCTCCCCCTCCTTCCAATCTTCTGGGACACATCACAGGTCCCAGAAGATTGCCCAACCAATAGGGAGGCGCTGCGCAAAGCCCCAAGCTGTCACAGACGGGTGCCCACAATAGTAATGCCTGCAACGCGGAGAGGGGCGAGGCATCGGGCGGCCGCATCGCTGAACCGTGGGACAGGTGAGTGCGTTTATTAAAAGTCAGCAGCTACACTTTGTAGCTGCTGATTTAATAAAAACAATGAGTGGAACTGCTTTAAAGAATTACACAGGATTTATGTAGTGCCAACACTTTGCGCATCGCTTTACAACATTCGGGCAAACTGTATGTTACAATACTTTCCAGGAGGAATAAGAGGGCCCTGCTCAAATGACATATTTACTAGATAAGGAGCATTGTATAACGGCATATTGCCATATGAAGAAATTGGAAGTCCTGAAGAAGCAGCATTGACGCGAAATGCGTTGATATTCTTACTTCCGACTAATGTCATTGTGATTTTATGCATGTATTTTGGAACATTATGTGCAGTCTGTCCATTTCTAAAGCGATTTTGTAATAAAAACATTTTTTTTATCAAAATTGTGATATTAGATACTGTCTGGTCATCCAAGAACACACATTGGCTTTTGTCTATTGTTAGTTTTGGCAAAGATCACATGTTTTTGGCCTCAGACTTATGGGAGCTCAAGAAAAAAAACTGCACACGATGCGTTTTTTTCTGCAATATTTCAAACACTCCTATTGAGGTCAATAGGGTCAAAAATGCCCCTCTTCTGCATATAAAAAGTAGCTCATGTACTTTTTTTGCGCTTCAGGCATTGAGCTACAGGTGTTTGAATACTCCGATGTGAACGGGGACCATTGAAAAAGCATCGGATTTGGCTTGAGGAGTGTTTGAGCTACAAAACAGTCAGAGTAAGCAAATGGAGCGATCACTTGGTTCAAAAATGGTATATCCATAGTCAGTCCAGTATACAGTACTATCCATAAACCCTGATAAAGGGGGGAGTTTTCTGAGCCCCCCAAAATCAGTTGGCTGACAATTTATTTTTTTTGTCTGATTTTGGAATAAAACTATACCCAGATAATTACCATATATATTATTGACTTGAGTATATGCCTAGGGTGAGAGTGCAGCAGCTACTGTAAGCGGAAAAGAGGGTCAACAATGCCCATTTGCAGCCCGACCGTGCCCATTTGCAGCCCGACCGTGCCCATTTGCAGCCCGACCGTGCCCATTTGCAGAATCACTTTGCCGATCTGTGTACAGTACCTGAGTCCGTGACATATTCAGACGGCGGGCGTGCAGTGTTAAAAAGTCGCGCTCCTTGTGCTGTTCCGTGATAGGCGGAACACTCGGTTTCCCAGCGAACACTGTTCAGTGTTCCGCCTATCACGGCCGCCCTCTCATCTATCGCGGACGAGAGGGCATTGCATCCGTGATAGGCAGAACACTGAACACAGTGTGCTGGGAAACAGAGTGTTCCGCCTATGACGGAACAGCACAAGGAGGAGCGCAACTTTTTAACACTGCACGGCCGCCGTATGACTCTGCATGTCATGGACTCCGGTACGCTGACGCAAGTATATGCCGAGGGGGTCATTTTCAGCCCAGTGTATATACGGTACATTTCTTTTATGGTGCTTCAATCTCAGATTCTCTTTCTGTATTAATATCTCTGATCTTCTACAATTTTAAAGCTCGCCGAGTGGCTTCAACCGACCCTTTCCTGAAAGTAATGGCTCTCCTACAGTCCAGACTCATGCTGCTCCCTATGCTTTTCCATATTGTAGTCGGCAGCAAAGCTATATGTGCAGTGACAGGGAGCATCTTCTTGACAGATGCTCAGACATCTGGTTACTATCTTGACACTTCTCATCTTCCTTCAGTTCGAAAAACTAAGCGGATGCTGAAAATTATCCAAAACAGACTATGCATATGGCAAAAAAAAAAAAAAAAAAGTGACAAATGATTGACAGACTTTTCCTGCGTGAAGCCCATTCCTGGAAATATGGCTGAAATTTCAGTTGGCCATCAGGTAACTCTTCTAGCAGCCAAGACTTGCCCATTCTTGAATTGGAATGCAGGTTACTGCCAGAAACTTTTGGACCAGATTCTGGGTGATTTTGCCTTCAGCATGCACAGAGAATGGAAAAACGCAAAAAATTAAATAAAAAATAAAAAGGAATTTTCCAGCCCGCTGAAGAGCTCTGCAAACGTCAATTTTTGTGCTAGTCTGCCTGTTGGGTAGGTGCAGTGTGGTGTGGCAGGCAGTAAACACTCCAGAGTCCCGATGTGCAAAGAACATTGTATTGTAACAGCCAAGTCAACAGTACAAAAAAGGCACCTGACCTGACCAGGGGCACTTCCAACTGAGTAGGACGTTAGTTGTGAGATTGAAGCACCATAAATGAAATGCAATTATCTGAATAGAAGATAAATCAGCAGACAGGAGACTCTTGGATGCCAACAGTGTGTCATGAGGCGCAAAGTGCAGCTTGGGTGGTCCAACCCAAAAAAGGTAGGCTTCCCAAAGAGATAGGATGTAGGGACCTGCTCTTTCCCTACTTCACTGGAACCTTTCCCTATCACTTTCACTAGGGACAGTGAAAGTGATAGGGAAAGGTTCCAGTGGAGTAGGGAAAGAGCATGTCCTACCTCTTTGGGAAGCCTCCCTTTTGGGTCAGCCCAGCCAGACAGGGTACCCTTTGGGTCAGACCAGACACCGGGTACCTGTCCCACTTGCCAAAAGCGCACCATGCGTAGAAAACAGGGTCTTAAATAGACCCTGGCTGACCAAAGACGGCCAAAGTCACATGGGGTGCTGCCATCCAATGGGATAGCTGCCTCCCTGTGACCAGGTATTCTTGAAGGGTAGAGATCGCTCTGGACTTGCTTGGTTACTGGTTGTAGATAGGAGGTCCAAAAGGCAAGGCAAGAAAGGTATCAAACTCTGGAAAGAAACCTGACTGTTTTGTGAAGATGGTAAACCCCATTATGGGCACCTCAGGGTGCGGCCAGGTGGTCGCTCCCATAGTGATCAAAGTAGGTGAATGTAAAGGAATGCCCAAAATGCAGTAGTTGTGAAATAAACCAATTTGAATAGATGGTAGAATGTATCCAACGCGTTTCGAGGACAAAAGACTACCTCAGGGCTGCTGTTGGAATATGGATCCCTTAAGGGTCTGTCTGGGATCTGAGCATCAGGTCTGAGAATGTCCGACAGTCAGCTGAGGCTTAAGAGGCAGCATAATGCCTCGGACATTCTCAGACCTGATGCTCAGGTCCCAGACAGACCCGATGCTCAGGTCCCAGACAGACCCTTACGGGATCCATATTCAAAAAGCAGCCCTGAGGAAGGAGGGTAGTATTTTGTCCCCCGAAATGCGCTTGCTACATTCTACCATCTATACTCTAAATAAAAGTGATTCACAACTACTGCATTTCTGGCGCTCCTTTACATTCACCTCCTTTGATCCCTGTGACCAATGAAACCAGAGCAGAGGGTCTCCAAACTTTCTAACCAAAAGTTTACTGTACTTCTGGGGGGGGGCCGGATTGGACAGGAGTTGGCATCATTGGAAGGAATTATGCCCCTTCGTTGGTGTCAGTGAATAAAATGAATAAAAAAAGCAAGCAAAGGGCCACATCCAGCCCCCTCTACGCAGTTTGGACACCACTGCCATAGAGGAACTGAGTTTGCGGCTACGGTCAAGCGCCCCCTGCATTGGAGAAGACTGCACATGGCTACATGCCCACTAGCCAAATGCTGAGCAAATTTTGACAAGATGCTTAAATCAGCTGCAGGTACCCAAAATTAAGCAGCACTTAAAACTCGTTAACTTATTTGAGAATGGCTTTCCTCTATTTACTAGACAGAAAATCTTCCTATGTGCCCCTCTGATTTAGCCTCCCTTTTGTAAATAGTGATCAGAGTTCTTCCAAATTCAGGACCAAGCCCGGTCAAAATGTCACGCCAGGCCAATGGGACTACTTTTCTGGCTATTAAGGTTCATCTTGCTAAACAAGCAGGGGTGGCTTGAGTCCAGTAAGGAAGTCAAAACACTGGTGAAGTGAAACCCATTTCAGAAAGGCACACATGGCGTAGGCAGGTGCAGTCTATATTCTCCACTGCTGGTGGCGCTCTTCCGCAGTGGCAAAGCAGATCAGAGAAGCGGAGTTTCGAGGATATCCTCGGTCACTTAGGCAGTTATCTGATTGGACACACGTGGCCCATGTGACCCTGGCGGCCATCTTAGGTCAAGCAGAGTCTTTAAGACCGAGCCCTGGGTTTGGCATGCAATTATGCGAGTGGACAGGTTAGGGACAGGTTCCCCATCGGACACGGAAGTGTTCCGGTTGAGTAGGAATAGAGCAGGGGCTGCGTCTACCTCTTCAGGAAGCTTTCCATTTGGGTCAGACTGGCCAGGCTGCACTACGCTCCTTGTGGCAGGCACGGTCGCGATCCCTAAATCCTCTGCTCACTGTTAATCCGCTGCATAGTTTAAAGTGGAACCAAACCGGGTGAGCCTACCGCCGGGCATGTTTGTGCTGTTAACTTGCTGTTCCACTATAACGTTCTTTGCAATTCGGGACTGAATGTTTACTACCTACCACACCGCGGTGCACCTACCCAAATACGAGTCTAGAGCTGGCACCCCGTGTTGTATAGGCAGGACCTTCACTTTAGGAGTTTAAAATAGCAGGCAAGTTAATTTTCAGCTTGCCAGAACTGGCCACAAAATGTGTTACGTAATAAAGAGACTGAAAGGTAAGCTCCAAGCTGACCATAGTAACCAGTTAGATTCTCTTCCCCCCCCTTTTTTTTTTGGGTGTGGGGTGGTGGGAATAAATAAGGTTTGTATTATGAGTAATAGAAGGGGCAAGATGGCTCTAGAAACCTCGTAAGGTATATTAATCCCCCTTTCCCCCCTTTTTTTTCTTCTCTTTTTCCACTAATTAGGGATATTTGGTGGGGTAGGGTGTGTAGCCCCTTAATTACATATGGATGAGAGGGTGATGGAATAGAAATGGTTTATATCACATGTAATAGAAGGGGGAAGATGGTTTAGTGAACATTGTAAGGTTTACTGGTCCCTCCTACCCCCCCACTTTTTTTTTGGGGTGTGGGGTGGTGGGAATAAATAAGGTTTGTATTATGAGTAATAGAAGGGGCAAGATGGCTCTAGAAGCCTCGTAAGGTATATTAATCCCCCTTTCCCCCCCTTTTTTTTCTCTTTTTCACTAATTCTGGATATTTGGTGGGGTAGGGTGTGTAGCCCCTTAATTACATATGGGTGAGAGGGTGATGGAATAGAAATGGTCTATATCACGTGTAATAGAAGGGGGAAGATCATTTAGTGAACATTGTAAGGTTTACTGGTCCCTCCTTCCCCCCCCCCCTTTTTTTTTTTTTTCTTTTTTTTCGGGCGTCTAAGGTTTATTCAATGGTGGGGGTGGGATGGAGGATGGGGGGGGGGGAGGGGATTTAATTGAAAAGAGGGAAAGGGGAAAGTTTTATTTATTTTTTCTTTTGGATGGGGGGGGGGGGGATACTAGATTAGAATTGAATGTGATGTTAATGTATGATGTTATGCATGTCAATAACTGTTAAAAAAAAAAAAAAAAAAAAGATTCTCGCACTATCCTTCAAGGCATGGGACGCACAGTAGAACTGGTTGCGTTAGGCAAGAAGAGTTCCTTTGACTCGATTGAATTCTCACATGTCAACAGTGCCCACAGATGTAGTAGAAAGAATGAGCGCCGACATAGATCAGCCTTTCAACATAAAGGAACCCTTGAAATAACATTCCGATCTCAGGGAACTCATGCTAAAAATTACTAGATCTACAACTCACGATACATTAGTTTGATGGTCAGTGAGAAGAACGCTCCTCACACTTGTGGTTATTGCGAAGAATTACCCCCTTACAGATAGCTACAAAGATCAATGGTGTCAGTGAAAACGTATCCGAGAGGCAGAAATTGCTAATTGCTCAAGGAACCCCTAGCAACGTCTGGAGGAACCATAGTGATCCATGGAACCCTGGTAAAGAAACCCTGTAACTGATGACTGCTCCATTTCAAAATTGCATGCCTTTAGGAACATTGCAGACAATATCTGTCACTTAAGCACCTACACACAAAGCAACACAGATCTATAATGCTCTCGTCAGAAAGTTCGAGAGGGCCGTATTCCCATAACAAAAATGGATGGCAAGACCGAGTCTTTAACAAAGAGGTATTCAGTGTTCAGGGCCCGCATCCTCAAATTTCAGACCTGAGCAGACAGATGAGGCAATTTCCAATTAATCACCTTCAAGGGCCATCAAAAAGCCGTGTTTGGTGTCCTGTCACAGGCTGCTGCAGACCCAGTTAGATGCCATTACCTCACCGCCCCGCACCCCGTCCCCCGCCGACTCACATCCTCGCTATTTACATTTCACAGACATGAACAGGCAACATCCCAGAGAGCTGGAAGTCTGGAAATTAGACTTTCCTGAAAGCCAGCATGCAGCCATTTTTTTTAAAAAAAACAATGGCGTCATTTACTTCTGCATGACGGTAAGAAAAAAGTATGTTCCGATATTAGCCCTGTAGGTATCCAAGCCCAAAGCTTGCCAAAATGTGCAAGGAAAGGAGACACTTTAAAAATGTCTGGAAAGCATGTGGGAACCGTAAGAAATGGTCACTGGATGCTCTGGAGGTGATATATAGGAGTATGTTTAAGGAGCCATAATGGTTGCTAAGATTTCCCTAGTCCACAAATAAATAAGTTATGCATTGTGCAGCTCACAGCAGACTCACAGTACAGACAGGGCTGGATTCTAGACAAGGCCACCGAGGCCAGGCCTCGGGGCGGCAGTGGGTGCAGGGGTGGCGCCGTGGCAACAGGGGGGTGAAAAAATCCTGTCGTCCTGATGTCCTGCCGAAAAAGATCCCCCCGGCGGATAACGACCCCCCTGTACTGCGCAGGCGCATCGCTTGCACAGTACGAAACACAACAGAGCCTCCGAAAATAGCCGAAGCTGAATAACTGAGTCAGCTGTTACAGGACGCCTGCGCAAAGGACACAATGCAGCGGCACGCTCCCAATGCTCGTGCAGAGCAAGGGGCAGGTGTATTAATGCTATCTCGTGCAAGGGGCAGGCTTATTACTGTTATATCCTGTACGGGGCGGATGGCTCTGCAAGGGGCGGGTTTATTACTGTTATATCGTGTACGGGGCGGATGGCTCTGCAAGGGGCGGGTTTATTACTGTTATATCGTGTACGGGGCGGATGGCGCTGCAAGGGGCGGGTGTATTACTGTTATACTGTGCAAGGGGTGGATAGCTACAGAAGAGGGCAAATTTTTAAATTGACAGATAAAAATGTTGATGGGCGTTTTCAATACTTGTCACAGTATATTGTTATTATGCTTATAGAATGGCTACAGGGGATGCCTCTGCCCATCAAGTTAAAATTTGCCCTCTTCTGTAGCCATCTGCCCCTTACATGATAGAAGAGTAATACACCTGCCCCTTGCAGATCCACCCCTTGCACAAGATAACAGTAATACACCGCCCCTTGCTCTGCACGAGCATCAGGAGCGTGCCGCTGCATCTGGCACAAAAGGTATTTATTTCCTTGCTGGGTATGCCCCCTATGTGATGGTGGGGGTGTGGGTGTGGGTGTGTGTGTGTGTGTGTGTGTGTGTGTGTGTGTGTGTGTGTGTGTGTGTGTGTGTGTGTGTGTGTGTGTGGGCGGCATTAAAGGACCCGGCCTTGGGGCGGCAAAGGGAGTAAATCCGGGCCCGAGTACAAACAAGAGTTTAAAAATGTTTTACGCTTTCTCCACACAGCATGGGAACCATAGCATTGCAGACAAAGAATTTATAATTATAAGTGCTCTTCTGTAGCTCATCTGACATGTAGGATCCATAATACGTTATTGGTGATGTAGGGGACCTACCGTGCGGAAGATTGCTGTAGATTACAGGAGATCACCAGCAGTCCACACTGGGGTAGTATAGCGTCCCCCCCCTCTCTCCCTCCCCAAGCACACCAACCCTGCTCCAACCACCTTCCATATGTCCCCACTGCACCAACGCATGCCTTATTACCAACTATTACTGTACCCATGCACGCTTCGGTGCTCTCCACAACTGCAATGTACCCTCACTTATGAACGGGCACACTTCTGCGTGTATAAAAAATTAAGCAGGGATAGGTTCAGTTCCCACCAAGGTTTTCTCTACAGAATTGGTATGTTCCCCCAGGTTTGTGGAGTTTCTTCTAGGAGCTCCAGTCAATAGTGTGTGACTGGGTTGGGGGGTAACCACACCAGCTAGGGGACAACCTCAACCTTCTGCAGACACCTCTCAGCTTAACCCACCATTAACTGTGGACTCCATACCTTAGATGGGGTCCCTAATACAATAATAACATTCGATTTTAGAACGCCTCTGAAGACCAACTGCCAGGCCAACATGACCACAAAAAAATTAAAAGAATCCAATACAGTGGCGGGCACATTCTTCATCTACGTGTTCTTCATCTACTTGTTTTCAGATGCCAGGAAGATTCCTGACCCTCCTACCAGACCCCCTGCAGCTTCCCCCCCCCAGTGTGAAACCCATCAATCAAGAAGTGGCTCAAATATCTTTCTTCACTTTTTTACCTTAGCCTTTTCTTTCCCCTGATTCCACTGTCCCCTTAGTCATGCTGGCCCTCTGCTATTTTTTGCTTCGGACGGTACTGGACAGTAATAGAAAGTCTGCTGAACTGCATATTGTGAAGGATGTTCTCTTCACTCTGGGGCAGGAAGGACCCACAAGTGTATGCTTTTTACAATTCTTTGTTCGGTAAATTGGATCCTGTGCCCTTCAAACCCTTATTGCCTTGTACACACGACCGGACTGTCCGTCGGAATAAAGTCCGACGGAATTCCACTCAAGCTGTCTTGCATACACACGGTCACACAAAAGTCAGACCGTCAAAAATACGGTGACGTACAACACTACGACGAGCCGAGATTAATGAAGTTCAATAGGCAGTTGGGCTCTTCTGCTTGATTATGAGCATGCATGGTTTTTAGTCCGTCAGAATTGCATACAGACGAACAGACTTTCCGATATAAATTTTTGTCCGTCGAAAAAAAAAAAAGGGAACAAGTTCTCTAAGTCCGTCGGAATTTCAGAAGGAAAAAGTCCGATCATACACACGGACGGAATATCCGATGAAAAGAGCCCGTCTGACTTCCCCCCCCCCATCGGAAAATCTGGTCGTGTGTACAAGGCATCAGCTGTCCCCTTCGGAAAGTCACTTTTTTTTCCCTCCCTCCATCAGGTAAAGAACAGGTTACTGGGTTACGAGCGTCTGCGGTAAAAATGACAAGCCACCGAGTTTGCTGCAGTCTCCGGCAGGCAGACAGAACTGCCGAGCGGGGATCAGGGGACAGAAGACAGACCGCAGGGAAGCTTTTCAAAATCACTGACGCATTCCCAACGAAGAACAAAAAAATTTCGGAGGTGGGTTGAGAGAGTGTAACTGAGGCGGCTTTCATCGGCCCCATTACAAAGCCTTTGAAATGGTGAGTAATAGGGAAGTTATTTTTAATACACGCTCTTTTGTATCCGGAACACTGGGTGGAATGCATTAAACAAGACCGGGGTTTATTTTGCAGAATTGTGCGCCGTGCAATGAATATGTCCCAACGTTCGGACAAAAGCCCGGCTCAGACGACGGGGCAGAAATAAACCCTCTTTATAGAGATACGAGAGCCTTTATTTCCGAATTCTTTGGCGCTCCTGGCAACGTCTCACGGAAGTCTTTTAGGGAAGGGAAAAAAAAAAAAAAACACGCGTTTATTGATAACAGATTATTCATAAATGCAGAAAAGGCCAACTCGCACCAAAGAGGCATGTCAATTGAGGACCTATCCAGGGACCAAGCTTCAGAGTGGCCCTAGAAACCAAAGAGGACTGCCAACTATGCTATAGGGGAAGACGACAGACACTAGATCATGCTCAGAGTTTCCCAAACCCAGCATGCCGCTACAGGCGCTGGTGGTGGAATCTAGATAAGCAATGATAAAGTCAAGCTTTATTGTCGTTCTACTACACGTGAGGGCAAAGTGATCAAATGGAACCATCATGTTGCAGTTCGACGACTGTTTATCAACTGCCACTTTCCAGCATCAACAAACTTTTTTGGTTCAAAAGAAAACTAAATCAAATCAACAAACTTTTTTTTGGTTCGTTGATTCGTAATTTTCCGTGTCTCTCTCACAATGGCGCTGCCCAACAGGCTTCGAACGGATTCGTACATTCGTAACTTTTTGGTTCGTTGATTCGTAGTTTTCCGTGTCTCTCTCACAATGGCGCTGCCTAACGTGCTTCGAATGGATTCGTACTTTTCTAAATACATTGCGGTTATTTGTAACGATTCGAAATCTTGTATTTTACTTGTGCACAACGGAAAAATTTGTTTAGTTTCTTTTTGGTCCTGTTGATGATTCGTAATTTTGCTAAACGGGATTTTTCGTGTTCGGACTAATTCGTATTTTTGCAAGCGACATTTTTCGTTGAATCGGAATGATTCGTATTAATGTAAGCCTTATTTTTAGTTGATTTATAATTCGTACTTTCGGTAGAGTACATGGTTTTTCGTTGATTCTGGACACAACTACTTTAGTAACTTTTTTTTGGTTAGTTGATTTGGAATTTTCCGTGTCTCTCAAAATGGCGCTGCCTAACGTGCTTCGAACGGATTCGTATTTTTCTAAATACATTGCGGTTATTTGTAACGCTTCAAAATCTCGTATTTTACTTTTGTTTATAAAATGCGGCTATAGCCTCCTCCCCCTGTACACCATTTTGAGAGGGAGGTCAGCACGGTGAGGGAGGAGCAGAGTGTCATTGTGCGTCAAATGGACTCGTACATTCAAAACTTTTTTTTGGTTCGTTATTTTCCGTGTCTCTCTCACAATGGCGCTGCCTAATATGCTTCGAATGGATTCGTACATTCGTAACTTTTTGGTTCGTTGATTCGTAATTTTCCGTGTCTCTCTCAAAATGATGCTGCCTAGCGTGCTTCGAATGGATTCGTACTTTTCTAAATACATTGCGGTTATTTGTAACGATTCGAAATCTCGTATTTTACTTTCGTTTTTGACATGTGGCTATAGCCTCCGCCCCTGTACACCATTTTGAGAGGGAGTTCAGCACGGTGAGGGAGGAGCAGAGAGCAGAGCAGAGAGTTATTGTGCTTCGAATGGATTCGTACATTTGTAACTTTTTTTTGGTTCGTTGATTCCTAATTTTCCGTGACGGATCACAACAAGTCGACTTGCTGTTGCATTAGGCCGCAGTAACGCAACAAATTATGCCGAAGGCATTCGGGCATTTGCGATATAATTTCGGATTCGGTTTTATTCGTAATTGCTTTGTTCGGAAATTCGAATGCTTACGAGCGGCTGAAAGTTGCTAAATTCGTACGAATTTTGATTCGTTCCGAAACGACTTGCACAAGCCTAGTAGATGCAAAGGATTGAAGACATCCGTAAGGGAAGTGGGAACCCCTCAACCCAACAAATCAGACTTTAATTGCTGACCCGATGACGTTTCTTTCCTGGCTGCTGGGTTACCACCTGGGACTTGTTTTATTACTAATAAAACGTTGGCAACTTTTTTGTACACGGCTCAAATTCCAGCCGATTACGCTGTCAAAACCAGCTGGCTTGACCTAAAGTCGATTGCTCAATTCACTTGAATTGAGGAACCAAGGGCAAAAAATTGTCAGCTGAGCATTTCCCGCACCCAACCGGCGACTGTTCCATATACCCAATGAAACCATAAGTTGTATCTGTCCATCTGCAACCTTCTCTACGGCCATTCAAAGCGCTCAATTATAAAGCTTCTGAGTTCAGAATAAAGGGGGCGGAGAGCTGAAAGCGGACGTTTTGTCATTTTCTCATCTTTCCATTTATTAAATCTTCTGCCCTTGTGGTTTTAACTTTGGATTGTAAAACTTTCTGCCAGTAAATACCTTATACAGCCCTTTGCTTGTCTGGAAAAAAAAAGCCTAGGCTTATGATATCATGCACAGCTTTCTCATGACAGTTTGCCAGGAAGGGAGGGGGGGATGAGTCATAAGAGGGCCAATGAGAGATGGAGGTGTGCCATACTTCTTGTCTGAGGTTTACAATCTCTTTAAAGCGGAGATCCACCCTAAAGTGGAACTTCCGCTCATCGCATTCCTCCCCCCCTCCGGTGCCACAATTGGCACCTTTTAAGGGGGAGGGGGGGTGCAGATACCTGTCTAAGACAGGTATTTGCACCCACTTCCAGGAAACCACACTGCGGGTAGTGCGTCACTTCCCGGTCCCCCCCCCCCCCGTTTTCTGGGAAACACACGGCTCCCAGAACACAGCGGGGACCAGTGAAAGATGCGCAGCGCTGCTCGCGCATGCACAGTAGGGAACCGGGAAGTGAAGCCGCAAGGCTTCACTTCCTAATTCCCCAATTCCCTCACCTATGATGGCGGTGGGGGCAGCCGAGAAATGAGTGATTGCTCGCCTTCTGCTGCCGATGTCGCTGGACTCCAGGACAGGCAAGTGTCCGAATATTAAAAGTCAGCAGCTGCAGTATTTGTAGCTGCTGGCTTTTAATTTTTTTTTTTTTTACGGCGGAGCTCCGCTCTAAGTCTTTCCTTTGTCCACATGGGCCAACTTGACTTTGCTCCCCTCGTTCCCTGTCCTATCCCTTTCCAGGCCCCCCACCACTTCTGGTATGCGCGAGCATGTACGTTATTGACTCCTCTTCATGTGGTGGCGCTAGAGTTATGTGATAGGCCTAGTGTTGTCCCATGGTGGAAGGTGGGGAGGTGTCCATAGCCCAGTGTAAGTGCCAACAAGTTGGTTTGGACGTTACAAGGACTTCGTTCTCCCAGTCCCAGCAGCTGAACGAGTAAAGGTGAAAGTCGAGTCAACCTTTTACTTTGCCCTCCATGGCTTCTAAAATATAATTTCCAAATATAATTTTAATAAATTTTTCAGGAATAAACAGTGTATACATACTATAACAGTGTTTACAAAAATAGGGGATCAGTCTCCTATGAATAATAAGCATATATTACAGAGATACTGGTTATAGATTAAACTTATACATAAAACAACTCAAAAACCGAAGTATCCCCCTATCTCGCTGCTACAGAGGTCTGGGTTCCCGCTTCTTACCTCCTTATACAACAAAACACCCTTGCTTCATTCCATATATTTTAACTTAAAAATTCAAATAGACGACAAGAGGAGATGGGGAGGAAAATGGGAACAAGTTCCGAAAATGGCGCCTGGAGTCGTATCCGATGCCTCTTATCTGCCTTCCCTCGTCCACCATATCTCATAACCCAAACTCACATCCATGTATCATAGCCCTAAAAGGGAACTACCCTCTTCAGAGTTGACAGATTCCAAGAGGTCCATGTCTTTCTATATATATCTCCTGTCTATCAGCCGCTGTCAATATCAAATCCTCCATCTTTCTAATGTCTTCCACCTTCCTCATCCACAGTGCTGTGGTCGGCCAAATTCTTTTTTTTTTTTAGACCTATGGAGTTCATGTACTAGGCCAAGCATGCATAGGGCACATCACTCGGGTTGCATCGAAGTACAACTTGGAGATGGGAACAAACGCTGACAACATGGCTACAGCTAGGAATACCATCTAATTGGCTCATAACTCTGCCCCCCCAAGAAATCCAACTCTGAACTTTTATTTTCCAACCGCCAAACTCAACGTCTTAATATTTTCAAATCTGAAAAAGTAAAAAATTTGCCAGGCCTCAAAAGCCTGCGCTAGAGTACCGACAAGGCAGCACCTGCTCTTCCCTTGCATTTCCTCCTGGTGAAAATCTAGACGTCAAAGCCTCTGATCTATAAACCGCGTTATCTATGTCTCCTAATCATCTAGGGTAAAGGTTCCTCCTCACGTCTGTCGATCCACCAAGCTGGAAGAAATTAGGCGGCGGATTCGTTCGGAAAAAGGTCTCGGGGAACAATGCAGACCTTGTGGAAGCCAAACCACAGAAGGAACCGGACAGGTGAAAGAAGACACCGTCCCTTAGAATTTCCTCACAAAAAAAAAAAAGTAAACAAACAGTTTGGAAACACAAGACTGTAGATTCAGGTGAACCAGCAACAGCTCATCAAGAGCGCGAATTAGGCGTGCCGCAACATGAGTTGCTCGTCTGAGCTGGAAGGCAGCCGTGCGAAACCAAACAAGAGGATGTCTGCGCTACTGCACAGGGAATTTTTAGAACAGAAGAATGCTGTTCTGGATAAGGCTGGAGAAGGTCTTGAAATCATTACAAGTTATACTTTCACCTACTTTCCTGGTAATAGAGCAGCAGGAAAATGTGCCTTTAATACTTAAGACGCTCACAAATTATGGGGGTCTGTTTTACAATTGGATATCCTCCCCCACTTCTGCATCCGCCCCTCAAATTGAGGTTACTGACTTGAGCAGCAGCAGCACAGCAAGGAAAGTCAATGCTAGAGCATGGAGGCTGAACGGCTTTTTTTTCCATTTCAGGCCTCCAAAATGTAACCCAATCTCCAACGCTATCATATTATAAAGGTTATGTGGCCATCAGTACTTGGTGGGGGAATTCGCCATTGTGCCACCTCCCTTTAGAGCAGCCATTCTGAACCAGGGATCCTCCAGAGGTGGCTAAGGGATTTGTTGAGCTGTGGCTAACTGACCTCCCATCTGATGGTGCCTGCATAGTCCATGGGTGGCTAGGGGTTCCTTGAGCAGTGGTTAAGGGACCTCCCATCTGATGGTGCCTGCATAGTCCATGGGTGGCTAGGGGTTCCTTGAGCAGTGGTTAAGGGACCTCCCATCTGATGGTGCCTGCATAGTCCATGGGTGGCTAGGGGTTCCTTGAGCAGTGGTTAAGGGACCTCACATCTGATGGTGCCTGCATAGTCCATGGGTGGCTAGGGGTTCCTTGAGCAGTGGATAATTGACCTCCCCTCTGATGGTGCCTCCATAGTCCATGGGTGGCTAGGGGGTTCCTCGAGCAGTGGATAAGGGCCCTCTCCCATCTGATGGTGCCTGCATAGGCCAGGGTGGCTAGAGGTTCCTTGAGCTGTGGCTAACTGACCTCCCATCTGATGGTGCCTGCATAGTCCATGGGTGGCTAGCGGTTCCTTGAGCAGTGGATAAGGAAGGAACCAGTTTTGTGGTAAAATTAGGTCCTCGGCTTATACTCTGGTCGGTTTATACTCGAGTATATACGGTACTTATTGGATTTTAAGGATTATTAGATTTATTGGCTTATTTTTGATTGAACTACTATTAGATTTGTATTATCTATTGCATTCTTATTCACAAACTTATTTGATCATGCAATATAAAGAAAACAAATAAGTGCAGTAAAATGTAAGCAGTGGGATTTCACGTTCCCCAAGGCTGACCAATTCCATTTCACTGCATTCTTTTGCAAAGCGCTAAATCTATAAGAAAAAAAAAAAAAAAATCACACATATATATACTTTGCAAATCGAGGACGAAAGAAAAGTTCACTGCAAAATGAAAGAAGGTTTGGGTCCTGAGTGTATTGCATGACTGCAGCCGGAGAGGCACATTCTCCAGAGTACCGCCTGCAGACACGCCACAACATTCCCAGATCCCATGATCCAGCCAACGCCTGAGTCAGATGTAAACACTGGGGGGGGGTGGAACACACGATCATTTCATGGAAAGTCTTCCACGGCAGGAGGGTGACAGTCACCCCTGTCAGAGCGTTTAGCGATGGTCACGATGAGACTGGGGGGGGGGGGGTTGCTGTGTAGACTATCATGTGACAGGTGCAGCCATCTTGTCGGTACACTGGGAGAAAGTCCCCCGCTTTACCAAAAACTTTCCACACAATCACGGGATTCTTCACCACCGAGGACGAAGGAATTTCCCCAGAAATGACTGCAGGAGGAACTCGTGATCTTTCTTCAGGATATAGGGTTCTGGCCAGATCTAAATCTTAAAAAAACGCAGATTCCCCAATCAGAACGTACACGCCTGTAGCGTTAAGGTCGATAAACAATAAAGCGCGCCATGAAATAGACGACTCACGAAGACAGCGGAAGAGAAAAAAGACAGATGGCTGGAGACAGATTTTATTTTTAATTCACATGAATTTATAGCTTCCCTCCAATCACCGCCCTCGGTGCAAACCCAAAACTGTTTACATCGCATGGAAATAGGAAAAGGACGGGGCACCAATCTCGCCGATTTATGTCGGTATTCCGAAGGTCTGCTGGTTTGGTTCGAAGGGCGTGAGGCATGAAGTGTCTGGTGCCCCTGGTGGAGGAGGCTGTGTTTTTTTTCGATGCCTGGACTACAGACTTGCAGGAGTGCCGGGGGTGGAGTGGTGTGCGTGTGGAAAAGGGGGGGGGGTGCAGCAAAGCCGAGGTGTTCTGAGGATTTAAGACATTTTTGGCTCCTGACCCAGATATAATTTGGGATTCTGGAGATGATGCATTAAACAGATGGCTCTCTGTTCCACTAAAAATGTTCATGTATTTTCGAACGCTGGAATATTTTCCGAGGCACTGAAAAGCTCAGGCCTGGGAAAGCCATTTGTGAGAGAAGCCAGCAACCAAAAATGTCTATCTATACACACACACACACACACACCCCTTACTATACCGTCTACCTACTACACCGCTCCGGCTAACTGCCACCAGTGAGTGCAGATTATTACATTTTGGCTTCAGTTTTGGGCAAAACACTGATAGAACCCCCCTTCTGCTCTGCTGCTGCATGGGCGGTCACTAAAGCGCATAGTTTGTGGGGGTGTTAGGAACTGGCTCTTAATGAAGTAAAAAAGGTGGAAGGTTTAGCTGGTTTTTACCAGATTTCTAATAAACTGGAGCTACTGGTAATGCCCCATGGCAGGCAAAACATGCCTTCCGCCCTGCAAGGTAATTCCACCAACCTGGTCCCCTGCTGGGACTATCGAGTGCAGGGTAACAAACCCAGACCTGCAGATGGTTCCTTTTCAGGCAGTCCCCTACCATCCCCTTGCGACGATGGTCTCTCCTTGGCCAGTCCCCTACCATCCCCTCACATTGACAATAGTCCCTCAGCCAGTGCGCTACTATCCCTTCGCACCGACAATGGCCCCTCTGCCTTCCCCTCGCATTGTTAGTGACCCCTTGTTGGCCAGACCCCTACCATAGACAATGGTCCCTCAGCCAGACCCCTACCATCCCTTCGCAGTGACAAGGGTCCTTTGTTGTCCAATACCCTGCCATGCACTCACACTGATGGTCCCTTGTCAACCAGTCCCCTATCTCCTATTGACAATGGTTACTTGTCAGCCAGTCCCCACCATCCCCTCGAATTGATGGTCCCTTGTCAGCCAGTCCCCTATCCCCTCGCATTGACAATGATTCCTTGTAAGCCAGTCCCAACCATCCCTTTGCACTGACAATGGTCCCTTGTTGGCCAGTCCCCTGCCAGCCAGTTCCCTTACCATCCCCTTGCAATGACAATATTCCCTCAGCCAGCCCCCTACCATCGTTTTGCACCGACATGGGTCCCTTGTTGGCCAGTCTCTTGCCACCCCCTAACATTGATGGTCCCTTGTCGACCAGTGCCCCATCCCCTGGCATTTTCAATAGTCCCTCATCAACCAGTCCCCTACCATGCCTTCGCACTGACGATAAGTCCCTTGTTGGCCAGTCCACTGCCACACCCTTGCATCGCTGGTCCCTTTTCAGTCAGTCCCCACCATCTCCTGGCAACAATGGTCTCCCATCAGCCAGTCCTTCAATTCTCTAGCATATTAATACAAAGGATTTATATAGCGCCAACCATTTGCCCTCATGTTGTAAAGCTCTGCGCAGACAGTACAGTTGCAATACAGGAGGAATCGGGCCGTGTTCCCGACAATGGTCCCTTGTTGGCCAGTCCCCACTATCCCCTCACGACTAGGGTCCTCAGCCAGTCCCCTTCTATCCACTCGCATTGACAAATCGCCGGTTGTTGGCTAGTCCCCTCCATCCTCTTAAATTGACAATGGTACCTCATCAACCAGTTTCCTACCATCCCCTCGCATTGATTGCCCCTTGTCAGCCAGTCCCCTACCATGCCTTTGCCAATGGTCCCTCAACCAGTCCTCTACCATTCCTTTGCATTAACAGTCCACCGGCCCGACCCCTACCATCCCCTTGCATTGATGGCCCTTTGTCAGCCAGTACCCTACCATCCCCTCAAACTAACAATGGTCCCTCAACCAGTCCCCTACCACCCCCTTGCATTGACAATGGTCACTCATCAACCCATCCCCTGGTGTTCTCTTGCATTACCTGTCCCTCAGCCAGACCCCGACCATTCCCTCACATTGATGTCACTACTCTTCTGGACCATAAGAGCACCCCATTGCTGGCGAGTCAATAGGAAGTGTCCACATCGAGCAGGCAGTGACGGACACAGAAAGTAAAAGGAAAAGGAGAGAAGACTTGGAAGTGCTGCACCACATGTCTCCAGCTTTAGGCAAGTAAAGGGGGCTTTCATATTTTTTAATCCAAAAATCAGTAATCTCTGGCATGGGCTTTTTCATTATGCAAATGCCAACTCCCCGGCTGTCATGTCTGAGGTTAGGGATCCCCCCAGAAGAGTATACCCCTAGCTCTGGAGACCGCTTTAAAATTTTGGATTTCCCCTTGCTTTGACATTGGCTCCTTTGTATTGGTGACCAATCTACCCAATGGGTACACAGACTGCAACAAAACTTCAAAAAATTATCCAAGAGAAATTAGGACATTCAATAAAATGGATAAAAAACACCATTCAACAAGCTCACTGACTCTGGTAAGGCTGTTCTTGCAAAGCAGTGGTTCAAAGCTTAAAAAACCCAACGTGAGCGTATACACGGCTCAGTTTTTATTGTGGAACAGGGCCTGCGTGCTGGGAGGACTGGACTGCACTCCTGCGCATGAACAGAAGTGATGTCATGCTGCACCTGCCAATCAAGAAGGCCAAACTCTGGCACCTGGTAGAAGCCAGGGAGAAGATGCCAGTGAGGGACCTCACAGGCGTCAGACCATTGAAGCAGAAGCATAGCGGCCTTAAGGTTCATTTTAAACCCTAGTGGGCTTGTGTGTTAAAACTGCGAATGCATTTCAAGGGTTATGTGATCATATTAGCGACTAGGACTTTCACTAGGGCTGCTCCTCTGGTTGCGTTAAGCAATAGAAACTTGATAGAATTAAAAATCGCTCCCAATTCTATCCAAATCCACAAAAAGGAAAAAAAAAGTTGTGCCTAGAGCTAAAAACTTTAAAAATAGTTCTCCGTGAGCATCCTAAAATGGGAAACTTTTCCAAGTGGCATTGCCTACCTGTAAAACCAAGACGCCATATTGTAAGATTACAATGAAATTGCTAGAGGATCATAACTTCACCTCCAGATAAAACGTGAACTCTGGCCTTGCCAGCCATAATGCATGTGTTAAAACCGCTAAAGCCCATGAACATGTGTGTTCCAAGCCTGATGAATATAAATCAGGAGGTCTCCAAACTTTTTAACCAAGGGGCCAGTTTACTGTCCTTCAGACTTTAGGGGGGCCGGAGTGTGGCCAATGGGAGTAGAACATTTCCTGTTTCAGTGGGAGGAAGCGTGCCCCAACATTGGTGCCAGCGGGAGGAAGCGTGCCCCAACATTGGTGCCAGCGGGAGGAAGCGTGCCCCAACATTGGTGCCAGCGGGAGGAAGCGTGCCCCAAAGTCCAGCCTTCGGGTCGCAGTTTGGAGACAACCGATCTAAACCAACGTCCTGCATCAAGAACCACGATGCAATACTGCAAGGCCATACTGTATACTTTTATCTTTATTATCCTGAACCAATGAACACAAAGTCTAACAGGCTTCAGTTTGGAAAGCCAGGTTGAAGACATGCACGCTAGAATAAAAGTGAAAGCTATTTACGGGGCAATCTGTCCAAGGGGCCTAAATGATTTTTTTTCCTATGTACCTGCGTTATCCCTTTAAGGGCTGGCGGCAGGGCAATGACCCTTGCCTGGGAAACCCAGCCAAACAAACACAAAAGGCCAAGGGTACCCTGAGCTAATTGTGGGGGCCGTTTTATCACCAACCCAGATACATCTTATTCCAGTCCCTGAAAATAGATCAGAGAAGGGTGTCTGGAGAAAGCGCTGACCCCACCAGCCTGTGCCCTGTACCGTCAGTGACTCACTTTTGGCTGGGATCAGCGTTCTGGAATTACAGTAATAAAGCAGCGGCCAGTGTAGACAGCGATAGCATGAATCATGCTTTCCGCAAGAATAAAGCTTTGGGCTTTCACAGACATCAATTAGAGAGACGAGCCAGCCAGACGTGTTTGTACAAAGTCATGTAGAAGTGAACTCAGGATGAGTAACGCAGTACAGCTGTTACTGTATCCAGTCTACACCTCAAGCCAGACGCATAAGAGGGAGGGCCATGGCACATAGCAAGGCTGCTAGAATCCCATTGGTTACTAAGGGAGACAGTTTATCCACTTCTGTTCATCTACAATCGGCCTCAGCTTTTAACATTGAGGAGCCCCTGAAATAAACTTTGGGGGGTCTCAGGGAACTCATACTAATAAATTAGAGCTACAGCTCACAGGACGTGTAATGGTCACTAGGAAAAATGTTCCTTACATTTGTCGCCATTGGGAAAAATTCCCCTCCTCAGATAGTGTGACAGCAGGAAGGTAAAGTCACCTGGTTGCATCCAGGGGGGTAGATATATTTCGCCCAGATTCAGGCTTTACGCCGACTTATACAGCTAGGTGGAGAGTTGTATAAGCCCAGCTGAGACTAGTGGGCTCATGGATGACTCATACCTCTAGGGAGAGGGCTGGGCGTCGTGCAGACAGGGAGTTGATGAGTCCAGCTGAACCTTGTCAGCTCATTTAGGCCTCTATAAGAAAGCCCAGATTCATTAGATGTTAGCTCATGCCTGGAAGCAGACCTGTGTGGACTGTCTAGGGAGAGTGAACCCCTGTGCGGTGAGAGAAAGCCTGTGTGGCTATATTTTGCTTGGACATTTAAAACCAGGGACTAGGACAGCACTAGGCTGATCCCAGTTGTTAGTTAGGAAACCTGTATGTTTAGTCAGAGGTCAAGTTGACCAGGATTTATTTTGTTTGTTTCTTTTGCTTTGCTGTGTTTTTGTCACTGTAAATAGAAAATAAACGGCACCTTTTTGATTTTGAAAACCACAACCTCCGTCTGCTGGGCCTGTTTTTGTGTGGGGAGCCCATCCCGGGGGTCACACACACCCGCTGCCGAGCTAACCCCCTCACAGTTGGTGGAGAACCAGTGGCAGTTTTTTTTTAAGCCAGCATGGAGGAGATACTGAAACAGCTGGCTCTAGCAAATGCCAATCAACAGCAGACAAATGCAGGTTTGCAAAAGAGCCTTGCAGCTCAACAACAGAACTTCGCAGCCCAGCAGCAAGCTCATCAACAGAGCCTTGCAGCCCAGCAGCAAGCTCACCAACAGAGTCTGGAAGCTCAGCAACAAGCCCAGCAACGATCTGAGGCCCGCTTCATAGACCTATTACAGAAGCAAGAGCAGAGACTACAACAAATGGAAGCAGTAATGCAGCAACGTCCGCAGACCAGTGAGGAAAGCCGTCCCACTAATACCGCGTCCTTTGGGGTGAGTCGTTTATTGACAAAAATGACTGGAGAGGATGATCCAGAGGTATTTTTGACCACGTTTGAAAGGACTGCTGAAAGAGAAAAGTGGCCTGAGGAGCAGTGGGCTGGACTGGTGGCTCCTCTGTTAACGGGTGAATCGCAGAAAGCTTACTATGACCTAGAGCCTGACCAAGCAAAAGACTATGTGATGCTAAAAGCTGAAATATTGGCAAGGCTGGGTGTCACCCTGGCTGTCCGGGCTCAGCGTGTGCATAACTGGACTTTCCAGCTTGGAAAACCCCCCAGGTCTCAAATGTATGATCTCATTCACCTGAGCAGAAAGTGGCTACAGCCAGAGACTTTGTCCGCACCAAAGATTGTGGAACGTGTTGTAATGGATCGGTTTTTGAGAGCTCTTCCTACTGCCATCCAAAAGTGGGTAAGCCATGGAGACCCAGAGACGGCCGATGGTCTTGTGGATCGTGTGGAGAAATACTTGGCTACAGAGAACCTGACGGCCTCTTCCAGAGACACTCAGACTTTCCACCCTAAGACCAGACCATCCCCAGGGGCGGATAAGATGATTCCAAGGGGTAAGGGTGGAGAGAGTGAGAGGGTGGGAGCTCTACCCCAAGTTTGGCGAGAACAGCCTGGGAAATCAGCGGCTCAAGAGGCGGCAAGAAGGATCATTTGCTACCGCTGCCGGCAAGCGGGACATATTGCAGCAAATTGCCCGGTTTTGGAGGAACCCATGCAGTGTGACTTTCTGACGGGCAGACGTCAGTCGCTGTGTGCGACAGTCGCATGCACTGCCATTCGGGGAACTGAGAAACATTTATGCAAAATGTGTATTAATGGTAGAAATGTTGTGGTATTGCTGGATTCAGGTAGCCTTGTGACCCTGATAAAGGCTGAATTAGTTAAAACAGAGGTCTCTGGGAATAGCAAGGTAGCTGTTATTTGTGTGCATGGGGACACCCGAGAGTATCCAGTGACTACAGTGTGTTTCGAGACCCCCAAAGGTACCCTTTCTCATCCAGTGGGCTTAGTGTCTCAGTTACCGCATGACGCCATTGTGGGAAGGGATTTTCCGAAGTTCTGGGAACTGTGGGATGATCCTGAGCCCCCCACTGGTGCCCCTATGTACCAGGAATATGATAGCCAGAACTCCTCTGAGAGTGGTGAGGACTCTCCCGAATTTCCCTTGTCAGTATTGGCAGGGGAGACTCAAGAAACTGGAGAGGAGCCCACCTCCTCAGACGAAAACCTACCGTCTGTGGAGTTTTCTGATCTTGAGGTTCACAGGGAAAACTTTGCCACAGAACAGTTGAAAGACCCCGCCCTAATAAAGGCACGGGAAAACGTAGTGAAAATAGATGGCGAGTTAGTGAACCCAGATAATACCTGCACTTACCCATACTTCAGCGTAGAGAAGGACCTACTGTATCGGGTGGCAAAAAGGGCAGAAGAAACCATTGAGCAGCTTGTGGTGCCCAAACCTTACAGGAAGTTGGTGTTGGAGTTGGCCCATGGGCACATTCTTGGAGGTCATCTGGGGACAGAGAAAACCCGAGAGAGGGTATTACAGAGATTCTATTGGCCTGGGGTGATGAAGGACATAGAAAATTATTGTTCCTCCTGCCCTGTGTGTCAGAGGTCGGCCCCGATGCCACACTTCCGTAGCCCGCTGGTCCCTCTACCCATCATTGAGGTCCCGTTTGAGAGAATCGCAATGGATTTGGTAGGTCCTATAATCAAGTCCGCTAGGGGGCACCAGTACATATTGGTTATAATGGACTATGCCACCCGTTATCCAGAAGCGATCCCTCTCAGAAATACCTCGGCCAAAACCATAGCCAAAGAGCTATCTCTTGTTTTTAGCCGGGTGGGTATTTGTAAAGAACTGCTTACGGACCAAGGTACACCCTTTATGTCCCGGGTTATGAAGGAGCTGTGTAAATTGTTCAAAGTGACGCAATTACGTACATCTGTGTATCACCCCCAAACCGATGGGCTGGTTGAAAGATTCAACAAAACCCTAAAACAAATGTTGAAGAAAGTGGTGGATAGGGATGGAAAGGATTGGGACTGTCTACTTCCTTATTTGATGTTTGCTATTAGGGAGGTGCCCCAATCCTCTACGGGATTCTCCCCCTTTGAGTTACTGTATGGGAGACACCCAAGAGGGCTGTTGGATATTGCCAAGGAAACTTGGGAAAGTGAGAGTTCTCCCCACAGGAGTGTGATTGAGCATGTCGCCCTGATGCAAGATCGAATTGCACAGGTAATGCCCATCGTGAAGGAACATTTGGCCCAAGCGCAGTTGGCACAGCAGAGAGTGTACAACCGTGGAGCCAAGACCCGTACCTTTTCCCCGGGGGATAGGATATTGGTACTTGTCCCTACGGTTGAAAGTAAATTCCTTGCCAAATGGCAAGGCCCCTACGAGATAATGGAAAAAGTGAGCGAAGTGAATTACAAGGTCAGACAACCAGGAAGGCGAAAGCCCGAACAGATCTATCACGTTAATCTGTTGAAAGCCTGGAGGGATAGAGAGTCCCTAGTCGCAGACACTTGGTCACCAGCTCAAACTGGTTGCGTGATTCCTGAGGTTGGAATCGCAGCCACCTTGTCACAACCCCAACAACAGGAGGTTAAGGAGTTTGTGCTTCGCAACAAGGAGGTATTCTCTGAGCTGCCGGGACAAACATCTGGGGTAGAGCATGACATTATTACCCCGCCCGGTGAAAGGGTGAAGTTAAAACCCTATCGGATCCCAGAGGCCCGACGGGAGGCAATACGGGAGGAAGTACAGAAAATGCTGAACTTAGGGGTGATAGAGGAGTCCCAAAGTGATTGGTCTAGTCCCATTGTGTTGGTGCCTAAACCGGATGGGAGCTGGCGATTTTGTAACGATTTTCGTCAGTTGAACAAAGTTACAAAATTTGACACCTACCCCATGCCACGTATAGATGAGTTGATCGACCGGCTGGGAACAGCCCGATACATGACGACTCTTGACCTCACAAAAGGGTATTGGCAAATCCCCCTGGCCAAGTCAGCCAAAGAGAAAACCGCATTTGTAACCCCAGACGGGGCGTTCCAATATAAAAGAATGCCGTTCGGGTTACAGAATGCGCCGGCCACATTCCAGCGGAAAATGGACCAGATGCTGAGGCCCCATCGGAAGTATGCTGCGGCTTACCTGGATGACGTAATTGTCCATAGCACAGATTGGGCCTCACATCTGCCAAAAGTGCAAGCAGTCCTGGACTCTGTTCGGGAAGCAGGGTTTACGGCTAACCCCAAGAAGTGTACCATTGGGCAGGAGGAGGCCAAATATCTTGGGTACACCATTGGGAGGGGAGTAATAAAACCCCAACTCAACAAAGTCGAGGCCATCCAGAGTTGGCCACGTCCCAACAGCAAGAAGCAGGTACGAGCCTTTCTGGGAATCGCTGGGTATTATCGGCGATTCATTCCCCACTTTGCTTCTAAGGCTGTGCCCCTAACCAACCTGACGAAGGGGAAAGGGTCGGTCATGATTAAATGGACCCCCGAGGCTGAGGCAGCATTCCAATTCTTGAAACAAGCCTTATGTAGCCAGCCAGTGTTGTACTCACCCGACTTCTCTAGAGACTTTGTCGTACAAAGTGATGCGTCAGATGTGGGGTTAGGAGCAGTATTGTCCCAGGTCTGGAACGGGGAAGAGCACCCAGTCATTTACCTCAGCAGGAAGTTGAAGTCCCATGAGGTAAATTACGCCACCGTTGAAAAGGAGTGTTTAGCGGTGAAGTGGGCTCTAGATTCCCTTCGGTACTACCTGCTAGGTAGGCACTTTGACATGGTTACGGATCACGCTCCGTTAAAGTGGATGGCTCAAAACAAGGAAACAAATAGAAGAGTGAATAGGTGGTTCCTGGCCCTCCAGGAATTCAACTTCACAGTAAAGCATCGCCCTGGCGTTCAAATGGGGAATGTGGATGCTTTGTCTCGAGTACATGAATGCCTGATTGCTGGTGTTCCAACCCCGAGGTTAAAACAAGAGGGGGGGGTATGTGACAGCAGGAAGGTAAAGTCACCTGGTTGCATCCAGGGGGGTAGATATATTTCGCCCAGATTCAGGCTTTACGCCGACTTATACAGCTAGGTGGAGAGTTGTATAAGCCCAGCTGAGACTAGTGGGCTCATGGATGACTCATACCTCTAGGGAGAGGGCTGGGCGTCGTGCAGACAGGGAGTTGATGAGTCCAGCTGAACCTTGTCAGCTCATTTAGGCCTCTATAAGAAAGCCCAGATTCATTAGATGTTAGCTCATGCCTGGAAGCAGACCTGTGTGGACTGTCTAGGGAGAGTGAACCCCTGTGCGGTGAGAGAAAGCCTGTGTGGCTATATTTTGCTTGGACATTTAAAACCAGGGACTAGGACAGCACTAGGCTGATCCCAGTTGTTAGTTAGGAAACCTGTATGTTTAGTCAGAGGTCAAGTTGACCAGGATTTATTTTGTTTGTTTCTTTTGCTTTGCTGTGTTTTTGTCACTGTAAATAGAAAATAAACGGCACCTTTTTGATTTTGAAAACCACAACCTCCGTCTGCTGGGCCTGTTTTTGTGTGGGGAGCCCATCCCGGGGGTCACACACACCCGCTGCCGAGCTAACCCCCTCACAATAGGTTAAAAAAAAAAAAAAAAAAAAAAAAAACTCATTGTCATCAGTGGTTTCTTATCAAAGGTAGAAATTGCCCGTTACTCAAGGAGCCCTCAAAATCGGAGGAACACTGGGTGAGAAAGGCTGATCTACACACTTTAATTCAAAATGGTCTGCAAGACCCCTTAAAAAAAAACGAGGGTACTGCCAATTCAATACAGAAAAGGTGGCCTGGTTAACAAATGTCATGCCCATAGGCATCACTAGGCCTGGGCACTTAGGTACTAGACCGGCAACACAACCAGAATTGGGTATATTTGCTGTCCTATGCCTTCACTAGAGGGCAGTGACATCAGTGAGAAGGTAGCCTATGCCTTCACTAGAGGGCAGCATCACTGAGAAAGCAGCCTATGCCTTTACTAAAGAACGGTGACATCACTGAGAAGGCAGCCTATGTCTTCACTAAAGGGCGACGCGACATCACCGAGAAGGCAGCCTATGCCTTCACTAAAGGGCGGCGACACCACTGAGAAGGCAGCCTATGTCTTCACTAAAGGGCGGCAACTTCACAGAGAAGGCAGCCTATGCCTTCACTAAAGGGCGGCAACATCACCGAGAAGGCAGCCTATGCCTTCACTAAAGGGCGGCAACATCACCGAGAAGGCAGCCTATGCCTTCACTAAAGGGTGGTGACATCACCGAGAAGGCAGCCTATGTCTTCACTAAAGGGTGGTGACATCACCGAGAAGGCAGCCTATGTCTTCACTAAAGGGCGGTGACATCACCGAGAAGGCAGCCTATGCCTTCACTAAAGGGCGGTGACATCACAGAGAAGGCAGCCTATGCCTTCACTAAAGGGCGGTGACATCACAGAGAAGGCAGCCTATGCCTTCACTAAAGGGCGGTGACATCACGAGAAGGCAGCCTATGCCTTCACCAGAGACTGGCAAATTTAACTTCTTTAAACCTAAAAAAAAGTCATAGAAACAAATTACTTAATGTGAAAGGATTTCCTAAGCCAGTTATCTGATCAGCCAACAAATCTGATGTTTGCAAGCCTTGTGAAACGGCCAATGTTCCCACTGATAAGCAAACCTGAGGAGTTCTTTGGTAAACCAAAGGGTGCGAGACTGACAAAGACAATGAGTAGTTGGATAATGTTATGAATAGAGCGTTGGGTCCGCACACACCGTCACCCATACCTTTACACCTGGTGATCAGGGTCAGAGACACGTTAAATTCAAGTTTTAGTCTCTATAGGGGTCAGGGAAAGTTTGACGCTTCCCAGAGTTCAGCCTGGCTTGCCCGGTGAAAAGACAAGACAGACAAGAGAGGCCTCTCTATGGGTTACACGGCAAACAACCTTTAAACTTCACTTATAACCTTCGCAGAGACCCTTCCCACAGATGCGGTCCCTGTCTGGACACAATAGGGACATGCAGAGTTGACATGGAGGTTAACAGCTGGAACTGTTGTAGACATTTTACTAGCCTAGCAGGCTGCTATAAAGGCCAGATGTGAGTCTTCCCATAAACAGGTCGTGGGGGATGCCTCAAACAGATTTTTCTTTTATTGGACAATTTATAAGGAAGGCATTCAGTTTAGTTCTACACAAAAGGTGCCTCGTAGTCCTAAAGGGAACCATACACAAGCAATAACCCAACCAAAAAGCAAAGACATGAACACATTCCGAGTCACAGCTTGCCCAAATCACTCAAGAACCCTTATGCCACACAAATTAGAAAGTGACTAAAAGTTGAGCAGTTGCCTTCCTTTAAAGTACCCATTCTCCAACATTACAAGATTTAACATGTCCATTTCATAAAGTCATTTTTAATATTTGGTGCAGTCTCCCGAGACCAAAACAAAAAAAGGTAGACTATCCCCGTAGAAGTCTATGGGCCTGTAATGTACCTTCATGACCAGCACAGAGAACTTGGGGCACTGGATGATTTAAACAATACCCAAAGGCCACAGCCTGTTGAATCGCGGTAGCTATGCATCTTTGGAGCAGAGGGTGGGATCCGTTAGATCGGGGCAGAGGAGCAAGAAAAAAAAAAAAAGGACAACAAGGCGCCAATTTTTGTGGCCGTTCCTCTCCTCCATTTGTTACCTGTGCAGGTCTGAGCCATTAGGAAAACCAAAGACCAGAGCCCTCAAAACCTCAGAAAATTTTGACTGGATTTCCATCTGACATGTATTGAGGAGCTGGTAAAGTGTATTTGATTTGGATGGAGTAAGGCCCCTTTAACACTGGAGCGGTTTGCAGGCGCTATTGCGCTAAAAAAGTGCCTGCAAACCGACCCTAAACAGCGGCTTATGTTTCTCCAGTGTGAAAGCCCCGAGAGCTTTCACACTGGAGCGGTGCGCTAGCAGGACGGTAAATAAAGTCCTGCTAGCCGCATCTTTGGAGCGGTGAAGGAGCGGTGTGTTTACCACTCCTCCACCGCTCCTTCCAATTGAAAGCAATGGGAAACCGCGGCTATACCGTCGGCAATGTGCCTCTGCAGAGGCGCATTGGGGGCGGTATTGACCCTTTTTCGGCCGCTAGCGGGGGTTAAAACCGCACCGCTAGTGGCCGAATACCATCACAATTCCGACGGTATAGCGCCGCTAAAAATAGCGGCGCTAAACCACCAGCGCACCTCCCGCCCCAGTGTGAAAGGGGCCTTAGGGTTATTAGATTTTCCTCTGTCCTGGTGACTCACTGGGGCTGAAAGTGATGGGAACTCTACAATTGGGAGCTTGTAGAGAAGAATATGGTACACTCCATATACTTCTCCGGCCAAACACCATAGCAGCAATGCTATAAATGGGATGGTGCCACCGCCAAGAAGGCTTTCCCCTTTATTGCCATTCCAAAATGGTCAAGTTTGAGTATCACCATCCCACCGTATGCTCAGAGAAGGGCCATTTATTAGTCACAGAACGAGCGATGATTTGGATCACCCAAGTCCTTCATGCCTGATGAAGAAACTGTGCTGTGAAACATTGTTTGCTGTGTAAATATTGAATGTCTACTCTGAGCATATGATGTGCTGGTGATAGGTGACCTTTACCCCATTTAAGGCAAATAGCAATAAAGGGAAAACCTTCAAATGACAACTGTTTTCAGTGACAACTGTCTAAGAGGATTTCCCCCCCACTTTAGAGAGATTATCCTTTACTTCCTGATGCATCTATGGGACAAGTGAAAAATGTTCCCAATGGGACTCAGCCAGCAAGCAGATAACATTAACCCTTCTCTACCCGTAACAAAAAAAAAAAAAAGTTTGGCTTTAGATATTCATTAATCCAGCTCATTTCCTACATTTATAAAAACCACACAAAAAGGGCTTTAAAGCGGAAGTAAACCCATTGATTTAACGTTTAAAAAAAAAAAAAAGTTACATTCCCGACACATCCCATGAATTTAACTGTCACATTGGTTGTACTCTCAACCAAACTGTCAAACCATCCAATGGCTGGTGTCATAACTGATCACATGTGCAGCACCATGGCAGTTGAAGATTAAAGTGAAAGTAAACCCTCCTATCGTTTTCAGCCAAGGAAGCTGCCATCTTGGCCTCTGTTTAATCTTAAAGTGCCATGATGCTGCACATGTGACCAGTTATAACACCAGCCATTGGATGGTTTGACAGTTTGGTTGAGAGCACAACCAATGTGGCAGTTAGCATTTCCGGCATGCGGGAAATGCTAACTGTTTTTTTAAACTGTTAAATCGATGGGTTTACTTCCACTTTAAACCAAGGCCAAGATGGCAGCTTCCTGGTCCGGAAATGATAGGAGGGTTTACTTCCACTTTAAATGCAACCGACAGTTACTAACCGCCATTATATTGGATCCCAATAATAAAGTATCTATGGTCAAAACGTACAATCATGGTAATTTCTACAATTTTAATTATTTCTAGCCTACTGAACAAGCTTGAAGTTGGTAAAACTTACTTTGTGAAGACCTCCCCAAAGGCCTGTTATGCCCCGTACACAAGATTGGTTTTCCTGTTGGAAAAAGTCTGATGAGAGCTTTTGGTTGGGAATCCCGACCGTGTGTATGCTCCAGACTTTTTCCAACAGGAAAACTGCTGGAAAAAAAGCAGGTTCTCTTTTCCCCCCGTCAGGAAAAAAAACTGTTCGGAATTTCCGATCGTGTGTACAAATCCCGACGCGCTAAATTCCGACGCATGGAACTTCAATTTTGTCGGCTCGTCGTAGTCTTTTACGTCACCGCGTTCTTGGCAGTCAAAAGTTCACTGGACCTTTGTGTGACCGTGTTTATGCAAGGCAGGCTTGAGGGGAATTCCGTCAGAAAAAGCATCCAACTTTTTTCAGACGGGAAAACCGGTCGTGTGTACGGGGCATAACTATGCCCTATGAGTAGGCACTGCTGTGTCACATTTCAGATCCTGCCTTCTAAACAACAGAGGTGAGAAGGAGGAGTTTCAGGAGGTGGAGCCAGTACAAGAATCACTGCTTGCAAGGTACCATGGGATATATAGTCCTTAGAAAGTAGACAGCAGAGAAGATGCAAAGCATGCAGAGAAACGAGGAAGATGAGGAAAGAGACGGCCAGCAGCACTCAACACGAATAAGTTGAAAAATCTCCTAGATTGTAAGATCTAATGAGCAGGGCCCTCTGATTCCTCCTGTATTGAATTGTATTGTAACTGTACTGTCTGCCCTCACGTTGTAAAGCGCTGCGCAAACTGTTGGCGCTATATAAATCCTGAATAAAAGTAAAATTATGACAGTGCAAGGCCCTACCACTATGAATTCCGTAAGAAAGGACACAGGATTTACATTAAAGCTTAAAGTGATACTAAAGTATTTTCCTTTAAAAACATGTTATACCCTCCTGCTCTGTGTAACGGTTTTGTACGGAGCAGCCCAAATCCTTCTTGGGTCCCTCCTCGCTGGCACTCCTGGCCCCTCCTGTCGAGTGCCCCCACAGCAAGCAGCTTGCTATGGGGGCACCCAAGCCAAGCCACAGCTCTGTCCATTTTGACAGGGACCTGTGGTTCGACCCTGCCCTCAATGGCTAACTGACCTTGACAGCAGCAGGAGCCAATGGCGCCACTGCTGTGTCTCAGCCAATCAGGAGAAAGAGTCCCGGCTGGCTGAGGCACTCATGCACATGGCTGAATGGAGATGGGGCTCAGGTAATTAGGAGGGCTGCTGCACACAGTTTTTTTTTTTTATCCTAATGCAAAGAATGCACCTTCTGTCTTTACAACCACTTTAATGCAAAGCTGTAGGATGTGTATTGTGAGCGGAGAAAGCTGGGCATTAAGCTTTCTCCAGGTTTTGTAATCCCAGATCGGGGCCTAGAGTTTGAAGATTCCAAAGAGTCTTGGGTAGGATGAAACCTTCAATCCGGTGTCCAGATTTAGCGAGCCACTTGCAGCGTGAGTGCACGGGTGTGCTGGGTTGATATAAGCGAGGTCAGAGTAGCTCAGGGCAGTTGCCAGTTGGAGAGAGACAGTCTATGTATGAAGATAGTAGTGTGCTTCAGCCAGGAGGGATGACCTGCTCGGGAGGAGAGACCAGTGCCGGGACAAAACCATCCAGTACCCAGGAAACAGATGCCAAACTGCACCCCCTGTTAGGGTGCCCTCATCCCTGCAGTAAACCCTTGTGCGCTGGCCAGCCGACCCTTGTGCCCTGGCCAGCCGTCCCTTGACTATGTCTGGGGAAACTTGCCCACAGAACTTGGAAAGTCAGGACAGTTACATGGGTCCAGAAGGAAGGAGAAAGCCAAGGTGACTAGCGAGTCTATAGGAGGGGCTGGAGAAAGTCCTGTGTTCCTGAGACGTGGGAGAGACCTATCCAGAGGCCAGGAGAGGGCCCTGTGCAGTGAATGGTTGCAGTATAGACTGTGTGAGCCTGAGGAGCCCGTGGTCTGGGAGACCAGAGTGAGTAGCAGTGCAGCCGACGAGAGCCAGGTGGCTCTGTATTCTGTTAACATTGGTTCAGAGTGAAGCTGAAACTCCCTGTGTGGGATGAGCGAGTTTGGGGTGGAGGAACTTGACTGGCCTGCACATTGTCCTGACTTCAATCCTTTGGGATGAATTAGAGCGGAGGCTGCGAGCCGGGCATTCTCATCCCACATCAGTGCCTGACCTCACAAATGCTCTTCTCGAAGAATGGTCAAACATTCCCATAGACACTCTCCTAAACCTTGTGGACGGCCTTCCCAGAAGAGTTGAAGCGGTTATATCTTCAAAGGGTGGGCCAACTCAATATTGAACCCTACGGACTGGGATGCCATTATAGTTCGTGTGCGTGTAAAGGCAGGCGTCCCAATACTTTTGGCAATATAGTGTAAGCGGACCCATTTCCTGTGCAATAAGGAGATTACAATTTACAAGTGTTGGAAAATAATCAGGATAAAAAGATTAGTGAACCTCCATAATCTCGGATCTGCTCACCTTTTTTTGATTATGAAGCGCAAGATCTGCGCCCGAAAAGCACAAAATTTACAAACTGGGGCACAGAGCAGCTGAATCCAATATTTACCCTCAAATTCCAAAACATAAAATGATGGGTCACGGAGCGAATGTGAAGCCATATGTCCCTTTGGAGGCCAAGAACCAGAATTCTTTAGATGGACGTGGCTTTAAATCTGATTTACTTCCCCCTTCTGTCATTCCATTACAAGTTCCCTGGTGGGGGTCACAGGATGATCCTTCCCTGGGGAACTCTGACCACTTTCTCTGCAGGGTCAAGCCAAGTTTAAGCGGCCCCCTGACTTCGGTGATCTCTGACAGGGGGGACGGCCTGAGCAGTCATTTCATTCAGGCGGAGAATATGGGGGGGGGGGGGGTTGAGTTGTTTTGGTCTCGGTGAATGACGCCTTGTATAGGGGCACGCATTGCTCCTGACCTTCACGTGTGACCGCATTTAAACCCTTTGATCAGCAGAGTGATCTTGGCTCATTGTCCTACATTGTTTACCGTCCATCTGGCAACGTAAGTGTTCCTGAATCAATGTGACCATTTTGATTTCCTCGGTTCATGCAGAACTCATGTAGCTATAAATTCATTAATAAATCATTAAAATGTAGGTTTTAGGTAGAAGTACCTGAAGTTGGCTTTGCAAATACAGCAGAGAAAGCGGGGCAACCCAGTAATCCAATCAGGTGGCCTAGATGCAAGTACGCTGATTAGGGTGCCCATGTGTCCTGGATTGCCTGGGACTGTCCCGGGCACCTTCATTCCGGGACAATACAATGTCCTGGAATGAAATAGAGGACAACCCCTACTAACTAATAAGTACATTTCCGGAACTGGTTGCTAGGGCCAGCGCTGCCTGGCATCTTGCAACCAGTAACAATTTACTCTCAGACAGTGAGACCGGGAGCAAGGCCTGCGCCTAGTGGAGCACTGCTGTCCCCACCCACCTCGG
This sequence comes from Rana muscosa, assembly GCA_029206835.1. NCBI lineage: Eukaryota > Metazoa > Chordata > Amphibia > Anura > Ranidae > Rana > Rana muscosa. The sequence continues at coordinate 320,916,093 of CM055128.1, forward strand.
CACCTCCTTCTCTGGCACTCAGCGGCAAGCAGCAGGGACCGGTGTGATCTTCACTCTCCAGATAGTGACGCCACTCCTTTCCTTCTACATACGTGGCTCATGCAGAGTGAGTGACAGCAGCACTGCATCTGGTGGCAGGCTATGGGTGGCAAGCGGCACTGCATCTGGTAGCAAGTGGCACATTCACCTGGCAAAAAACACGCCACCAAATTCCCCATCAACCCCGGGACTACATTACCCCCCCCCGCCCCCCCTCATCTTTTTTTGGGGCAGGTGAGAGAGTGGGTGTGTCCCTGAATGGCAGTTTGCAAATGTGGTCACCCTAACGCTGATAGGAGAATGCAGAGTGAGCAGAGGGATGACCCTCATCTCTGCTGCTCCTTCACCATCCAATCAGCAGCCTGGGGGAGCATAGGACTACATTCCTTAAAATAAGGCCCCTTTCACACTGGGGCGGGAGGTGCGCTGGCGGTATAGTGCCGCTATTTTTAGCGGCGCTATACCGTCAGGATTGCGGCGGTATTCGGCCGCTAGCAGTGCGGTTTTAACCCCCCCCAGCGGCCGAAAAAGGGGGTCAATACCACCGGCAATGCACCTCTGCAGAGGCGTATTGCCGGTGGTAGAGCTGCGGTTTCCCATTGATTTTAATGGGCGGGAGCGGTAAACACACCGCCCCAAAGATGCGGCGAGCAGGACTTTTGGAACGGTCCTGCTAGCGCACCGCTCCAGTGTAAAAGCCGCTGTTTCAGGTCGGTTTGCAGGCGCTATTTTTAGCGCAATAGCGCCTGCAAACCGCTCCAGTGTTAAAGGGACCTAAGGGAAACTTTTTTTAAGCTTTGGAGTGGAGGAGGGATTATAACCTGATGCCTCGTACACCATCCATTTTTTTCCCGTCGGGAAAACCGCCATGACAGTTTTTGGCCAGGAAAACCGGCCGCGTGTATGCTCCAAAACTGGTCGGGAAAACTGCAGGGGGAAAAAAAAAAAAAAAAGAACCAGCTCTTTTTTCCCCGACGCATGCGCGGAAGTATAGAACGTAATTTTGTCGGCTCGTCGTAGTCTGACGTCACCGCGTTCTTGGCATTCAAAAGTTCAGCGGTGTTGTGTGACAGTGTGTACATGCAAGTCAGGCGTGAGAGGAATCCCGTCTGGAAAAGCGTTTTTTCCTGCCGGGAAAACCGGTCGTGTGTACGAGGCATTACCGTTTATTCCCTTCTGTGCCCTGCCCACAGATTGGGAGATTGACCCCGTTCGTCCTGTTTAGTTAGCATTGAAAGGGAAAGTAAAAGAAAATCCCCAAATTTGGGGTTGTCCAAGAAAAGTAATAGGTGAAACCTAATGGGGACACCAGTTCTGGTGATCTGGGGGGGCCCCAAAGGATTCCCTTAACCCCTTAAAGCCGGCAAGGGCCGGGACAAGGAGGCGGGCGAGAGGGACGATTGCCCTGGGCGTAATGGTTTGTTAGGATGAGGGCACCTTCCTTCTGTTACAAGGCTGACAGACGTAGTGACAACAGTGATTTTGACAAGCTAGTGACTGTTGGGCATAGGATCCTCCCAAGCATGCACATCATGAACGTGGGAGGAGGGGGCACCCCATTTAGCATCTTTGCCCTGGGCACTAAATGACCTTATCCTGGTCCTTTAAGGGTTTAATACCAGGAGGCAGGGTGGGGCTTACGATCATGTGACTGCCGTGATTGGCCGTCACATGATCAGAAATCTTCCGATTCCCAAGCAGCGAACTGGAGCTTTCAGTTAGCTGCCGGTAACTGCCAGGAGCGTGCAAGGCATGCGCTCTCAGCACAGCGCTATCGCATGCAAACATGCGACCGCTCAGGGTGCCAAGAGGCTGCATAATTGTGCGCACTCTGCATCAAATAGTCAAAAAAAATGAAACATCTGTAAACTAAACGCGGCTAAACGCGAGTCACAGCATTTCCAAGCAGTTACAGGCATTTGGGGTTTTAAATGCCTCTAAACATCCGTTCTGAATCTTTTTGCATTTAAAAAAAATGCTTCTGAACACAACTGCCTATAAACGACCCTGTGTACATGTACTGATGACATTGAGGAGAGTTCAGGGGCAGCTGGAAAAAAGCTTACCAGCAGCAGTGTACATGAAGCCTTAATGGTCCTTTAAATTGGGGCATCATCTATAGCCAAGTCCGTTTCCTCAGCGTGCCCAAGACGCTCCATGAGACCAGCTAACAGGATCTGACAAATCCAGGTGACATAACGGCAAGCTGTCCCATATAACACGGCATATGTGCACATTTTAATGCAAATTCTCCTCTCCAGAGCGCGAGATGTTCCAAATTCAGTTCTTTCACCGGTTAAAATTAGATTGTGGAACAGGCATCGGAGCTCAGCATCTAGAGGACACAGCGACTGAAATAAGTAGGCTTGCCAGGGCTTGTATGTAGGGGTGCAGGAAACGAACGCTTAAGCCGAGCAGATAACGCCATGGTTTTAGTTAACTAATAGAAGGCTGTAGTTTAAGAGAATGAAAAGGGACATTTAGGGGAAAAAAGTGACATGTTCTCTTATAAGAAGGACCCCCCTAGATGCCGATATCTTCTCCATACTCTCCCTAAGCTACAAAGCTCCACTTCCTAACCCTGTGTAGGCCCCGTATTGGAGCTTACACAGGGCTAACTTTCTTTGTCTCCTCCCATGGCAATCTTCAAATTTGGCAAAAAGACGCTACTCCTGACAGTGTTTGGGCATTGCATTTGGGAGCTCAGGTCTACGCAATGCATCTTTGGAGGAGATAGTTCACCCCCCCCCCTTCAATACCCAGAAGGGCAGGGTACCAAGGGTGCCAAAGGAGCAGATGGGGAGCCCATCAAGGGGTGAGGGCTTCCTACAATAGGCCAAGTGACAGAGTAAGGCTGCTTTCACACTGAGACGCTTTGCAGGCGTTATTGCGCTAAAAATAGCGCCTGCAATGCGCCCTGAAAGAGCCGTTCCTTTGTATCCAGTGTGAAAGCCGAGGGCTTTCACACTGGAGTGGTGTGCTGGCAGGAGGGCAAAAAAAACTCCTGCCAGCCGCGTCTTTGAGGCGCGGTAGAAGCAGTAAAAATACTGCTCCTATAGCGCCCCTGCCCATTGAAATCAATGGGGTAGCGCATCCAAACCGCCCGCAAAACGCCGTTTTTGGCGGGCGGGTTTAGCCCTTTTTCGGCCGATAGCGGGGGTTAAAATCACCCCGCTAGTGCCCGCAAATTGCGGCTAAAACGACGGTATAGTGCCGCTAAAAATAGTGTCATCACTGTTTAAGTAGCCTAAAGCTCAGCTCCATAAACCCCATCTCCTATTGCAGTAATGGTGAACCTGGCACCCCAGATGTTTTGGAACTACATTTCCCATGATGCTCTTGTACTCTGTAGTGTAGTTGAGCATCATGGGAAATGTAGTTCCGAAACATCTGGGGTGCCAAGGTTTGCCATCACTGCCCTTTTGTAAACTGATCTGAAGAGGCAACCTTACATGCCCATGTATTGCTCATCAAAACCTGGGAACCACCAGTTATGGGAGCCTTCAAAAAATAAAATAATGGTGGCTGTCTTCTCACAGACACCGACTTCCCTGTTGCATGAAAGTGAATGAGATGGGTAAAAATGGTGTCCGATCCTGTTCACCTGTAGAGACCTCTTCAGACACGTTTCCACCCTTTTTCGGGGTGTAGAGGCCTCTACAATTAGGCCCTGAAAACGGCAAAAGGCATCCGGGGAGTTCGACAGTTGGAGAACAGGCGCTAAAGCCATATTTTACCCATCAAATTCTGTGGGCAGACGGCCACCATTTTGTTGAAGTCCACTGGAGCCCGACAAGCTGGTCGTTAATGCACCAGTCTTTTCCCATGCTGATCGGACTGTCATAGGTTTGGGGAGGGGCATTCGAGCGGTACCATTTTCATAGCTTTGGGCTACAGTTATGGCAGCGTTGTGCCCCTAGCCAGATGACATGAACAACAATTAGGAGTCAATCGAACATCGTGGCGTACACCAGTAGACAACCTGGCCTGTGGCTTGTAGGGGTGAAAACCCAAGGGACACGGGAGACCATCTTACCACATAGCATACAAAGTGTTTTCTCTGCACAGCTATGGCAGTACATGTTTAAAGGAACCCGACAGATTATGCCTTCATGTCAAAGCACCTTCTAGTGTCTAGCTTTAAGAAAACGAATTCAGTCGATTTTCACGTACATCCATCCAACTTCCTCTCCATTTTTCCAATTAGACAAGCATCCAAACATAATTTTCCCAGTCTAATATTGTTCAAATAAGATCAGCTCACTCACAAGGTGATTATTATAGACGGAGTCTGATGGGCTGTGTAATCCCCTCTATTCTTCTCTCCTAGGTGCTCCAACATTCATTACTACCTCCATAACTGCAGATAATGTTCCTGTCCATCTCAACGTTTTCCAGCCATTTTGGTGTCCTCCAGCCCCAATCTTATATAAACAGAAGCAAAAACTGATTGGGGATGGTTGGGTACCTCTCATAATGAGCAGGTAAGGGACCTGGGAACTAAGCGCAGAGGTGATAGGAGCCTCATAATGGACATAACAGGTGTACAGACCCAGGAACTAAGATGGTAGCCCCATAAAGGGTACAATAAGTGTGTAGGCTCGGGATCCCAGCACAGAGATTGTGAGAACCCTTCATAATAGGCACAGCAAGTGTGCCACTCTGGAAGCAAAAATAATGGGAACTACTCATAATGGGCACATGTGTACAGACCCAGGAACTCAGCACAGGGATGGTGGGAACCCCTCATAATGGGCACAGTAGGTGTACAGACCCGGGAACTCAGCACAGGGATGATGGGAACCCCTCATAATGGGCACAGCACGTGTAGACCCTGGAACTCAGCATAGGGATGGTGGGAACCCCTCATAATGGGCACAGCGGGGTGTACAGAACCGGGAACTCAGCACAGGGATGGTGGGAACCCTTCATAATGGGCACAGCAGGTGTACAGACCCAGGCACTGATAGGTGGCACTTGTGGGCACTGATAGGTGGCACTTGTGGGCAGTATCAGTGCCCACAAGTGCCACCAGTGCCCACAAGTGCCACCAGTGCCCACAAGTGCCACCAATCAGTGCCCTCTATCAGTGCCACCTATTAGTGCCCATCAGCACCAGTGCCCATAAGTGCCGCCTATCAGTGCCAGCCACCTGTCAGTGCCACCTATCAGTCCCCATCTGTCAAACTGTCACAAAAAGTATCGGTAATGGCGAGTACTTGGAAAAAAGTATCGGTACTTGTACTCGGTCTTAAAAAAGTGGTATCGGGACAACCCTAGTGGGAACCCTTCATAATGGACACAGCAGGTGTACAGACCTGGGAACTCAGCACAGGGATGGTGGGAACCCTTCATAATGGACACAGCAGGTGTACAGACCTTGGAACTCAGCACAGGGATGATGGGAACCCCTCATAATGGACAGCGGGTGTACAGACCTGGGAACTCAGCACAGGGATGATGGGAACCTCTATAATGGGCACAGAATGTGCACAGACTCAGATCTTACCGATAAAGTCTGAGAGATACACTGTGGGGGGGGGGGGGGGGTTAACGTTAGAAAATGGAATATCAGTTTTGAATGAATGGACAAGCTCTACCTACAAGCTCTAGACATTGACTGACCCCCAAAACCCCCCCCCCCCCCTCCAAGTCTCAGAACTCCAGATGCATCCCAATTAGGGTTAACATCCCAGATCTCACTACAACCTTCTGGTTCATTTTATGCCGTGATCACATATTAGTATCTAAATCTAACAAGATTTTAACCCTGAAGTGAACCTTTGAGACGACATGGCAGCTGCTGCCCCTTGCCAACTTTACAAGTAGGTTTCGTGGCTTTTGCCTGAGCTTTTGTTCCACCATTTAGTCCCTGACCTGTAACAAGCATATGAGAGAACTTCAGCCCATTTGGGCTTCACCGAGCGCATGGCTTGTTCCATGTCAGTGACTCACCAGGTAAATGAAAGGTAACAGAATGACAGCCAGAGAGCCCGTACCTTTCACAAAGCCGAGGAGGACAGCTTTTGTGTTTGCCCTCTACTTCCCTTCATACAAAGAATCAGTGGTCCTGCAGCACTGGCATCAATGCCCACCAGGGTTTCTAACAGTACAGCTCGTTTCTGATTGAGCGGAATCACAAGGAAACAAATGCATGGAGAAGGAACTAGATTAATAGCAAGCTGACTGCAGAAAGGACATTGGAGTGTAAGCTCAGCTGATCTGCTCGTACCACATACTCTGAAATGCTGCAGAACGTCGGTGGAAAATAAAAAAATGCTATTAAAATGATCACATTGATCCCAACCTCGAGAAAAAAACACCAATCCACAAAGAAAATATTCTAAAAAGAGAAACTTCACTTTATTCTCCTGCTCCGGAGCACATGAACCTTTTACTGACTGCCACCCCAATGTGCTGCAAATACATTGAGGATTAGTGATCATTAGCAGGAACTAAAAGTGCTACAAAAACAAACACCCACACACACACACACACACACCACACCCCACACACACCACACCACACACACCACACCCACACACACCACCCCACACCACACACCACCCACACCCCACACACACCACACCACACACACACACAACCACCACACCCACACACACACCCACACACACACACACCACCACCACACACACCCACACCCACCACACACCACACCACACACCACACCACACACACACACCCACACCACACACACCACACACCACACACACCCACCACACACCCACACACACACCACACCACACACACCCACACCACACCACACACACACACACACCCCCCACACACACACCACCACCACACACACACACCACACACACCACACACACACCACACACCACACCCACACACCCACACCACACCCACACACACACACACACACACCACACCACACACACAACACCACACACACACACACCCACAAACACCACACACACACACACACACCACACACACCACACACACCCCACACACACACACACACCACACACACACCACACCCACACCACACACACACCCACACCCCACACACACACACACACACCACCCCCACACACACCACACAACCACACCACACACACCACACACACCCACCACACCACACACACACACACCACAACACACCACACACACACCCACACCCACACACACAAACACCACACCCACACACACCCACACCCACACACCCACACACACACAACACCACACCCACACCACAACCCCACCACACACACCACAAACACCACACACACACACAAACACCACACACACACACACACCACACACACACCACACACCCCACACACACAACACCCCCACACACCACAAACACCCCCCCACACACACACAAACACCACACACACACACACACACCACACCACACACACACCACACACAAACACCACACACACACACAAACACCACACACACACACCAACACCCACACACACACAAACACCACCCCACACACACAAACACCCCACACACACACAAACACCACACACACACACACACACCCACACACACACACCACACACACACCACACACACACACAAACACCACACACACAAACACCACACACACACACAACACCACACACACACACACAAACACCACACACACACACCCACAAACACCCACACACACACAAACACCACACACACAAACACCACACACAAACACCACACACACAAACACCACACACACAAACACCACACACAAACACCACACACACAACCACCACACACAAACCACACACACACACACAAACACCACACACACAAACACCACCACACAACACCACACACAAACACCACACACACACAAACACCACACACACACACACACAAACACCACACACAACAACACACACACACCACAACACACACACAAACACCACACACACAAACACCACACACACACACACACCACACACACACACAAACACCACACACACACACAAACACCACACACACACACAAACACCACACACACACACAAACACCACACACACACACAAACACCACACACACACACAAACACCACACACACACACAAACACCACACACACACACAAACACCACACACACACACAAACACCCACACACAAACACCACACACACACACAAACACCACACACACAAACACCACACACACACAAACACCACACACACACACACACAAACACCACACACACACACAAACACCACACACACAAACACCACACACACACACAAACACCACACACACAAACACCACACACACACACACACCACACACACACACAAACACCACACACACACACAAACACCACACACACACACAAACACCACACACACACACAAACACCACACACACACACAAACACCACACACACACACAAACACCACACACACACACAAACACCACACACACACACAAACACCACACACACACAAACACCACACACACACAAACACCACACACACACAAACACCCCCCCACACACCACACAAACACACCTTTTAAAGAAAAACATTCTAATAGCCGCTGTGAGGAGCCCTGATAACCCCCATCACCGAAGGCTGATATGGAAAGTTCTAGCCTGACTAAGCACGGTGGCATTGGGAAGGCGCAACGGCGAAAAAAAAAAAATCCTTCAAAATAGTTCAGCCAAATCTTCTATTTCGCTTAAAAAAAAACAGGATTAGATTTGCTTTTCAAAGAGCTGCTGCAGCAGTTGCACGCCGCCAGTCTATGCGAGACCCTTCCTGACAAGCGCGGCAGCAGGTAGCACCATCTATTAGACAACGAGCCTCACTGATGTCTGCTTATTTGCCCCCCCCCCCCCCCCCCCCCAGACGGTAGGGAAGAAAAAAAAACCAGACGTCTGAAAGGCTTCGTCTGTCTCGTTAGATGGGGGGGGACTCAAGAAGCGCAATGAATTACCTCGCAGACCTCTGCGCAGCCTGATAATAAAGCAACACTTTCAGCAGCCTCGTTTGCTGGAGGTTTTGACTCACAAGACAGTTAAGGGGGTCAGAATTTCAAGCAAACCAAGGCGGTTTTATGGGCTTTTGTGGAGCGAGGCGCGGTGACCCAACCCCAGCCTATCAGAAAGCGTTGCTAGGGCTTATTGCATCTCGTTTAAGCCTATTAAAGATTTTTTTTATATTTTTGTGGACCCGCAAAGTTTTAGATTTTTTATTTTTAGTATTTTATACACACAAAACCTTGCAGCTCCATAATAGAAACTGAAATCAACCAAGAGAGGAAGCTGATCACCTTTTTTATAGTAAGTGATGAAATATCACATAGTAACAAGCCAATAAAATCCATTCTATGACAAACAATTTAGTCATTGTGTAGAGTTCTCGTGTCTTCTACACAGAGGACTCACTGTGCCTTCTAAGGTTGAATCATGAGAACACACCTAACCCCCCACCCCCATCCCCAAATGGGAACCAACCGCCCCGCCCCCATCCCCAAATGGGAACCAGCCCCCCATCCCCAAATGGGAACCAGCCCCCATCCCCAAATGGGAACCAGCCCCCATCCCCAAATGGGAACCAGCCCCAATCCCCAAATGGGAACCAGCCCCAATCCCCAAATGGGAACCAGCCCCAATCCCCAAATGGGAACCAGCCCCAATCCCCAAATGGGAACCAGCCCCAATCGGGAACCAACCCCCCCATCCACAAATGGGAACCAACCGCCCCCCCCCATCCACAAATGGGAACCAACCGCCCCCCCATCCACAAATGGGAACCAACCGCCCCCCCCATCCACACAAATGGGAACCTCCCCCCCCATCCACAAATGGGAACCTCCCCCCCCATCCACAAATGGGAACCGCCCCCCCCATCCACAAA
>CM055128.1:321526104-321741634 GCA_029206835.1 Rana muscosa
CGCCGCGCTGCGCATTCCCCCGGGGGGTGCGTACGAGCGGCTTATTCTGAAGGACGTCATGTGACGTCCAGTCACAACGGGAAAGCCACCGCCCAATCCGTCATTTTGCTATTGGCCGGGCGGGAAGTGGTTAATGCATTTTAGTGCACACAGAAAAAAATGGTGATGCATATCCAATCTCAGCCCAGTTTATAGTTTTCCAGGTGATGGGAAAATTGCACATTTCATATTTCCTTATTAAAGTCGTCTGGTTGCCTCACAAATATATAAGAAAGCCTTTAATATCCAGGTTACCCCGTAGCTGACTTATACCAAAGGAATGTCATTGTAAACTGACCATATGGACAAGCCAGCCCACTGATCTCCTTCCAGGAATGTGATATCTTCCTTAGAAGGTCATTTTGCTCCAATGGAGGTGGGTTGGCCATACACAAGCCCTATATACTACAGTTACCGTATTTGCCGGTGTATAAGGCGACTCGCCGTATAAGACGACCCCCTTTCCGACACACCTCACTGTGCCCATTGCCTACCTCACTGTGCCCATTGCCTACCTCACTGTGCCCATTGCATACCTCTCTGTGCTCATTGCCTACCTCACTGTGCCCATTGCATACCTCACTGTGCCCATTGCGTACCTCACTGTGCCCATTGCGTACCTCACTGTGCCCATTGCGTACCTCACTGTGCCCATTGCGTACCTCACTGTGCCCATTGCATACCTCACTGTGCCCATTGCATACCTCACTGTGCCCATTGCGTACCTCACTGTGCCCATTGCGTACCTCACTGTGCCCATTACGTACCTCACTGTGCCCATTGCCTACCTCACTGTGCCCATTGCCTACCTCACTGTGCTCATTGCCTACCTCACTGTGCCCATTGCCTACCTCACTGTGCTCATTGCATACCTCACTGTGCCCATTGCCTACCTCACTGTGCCCATTGCCTACCTCACTGTGCCCATTGCCTACCTCACTGTGCCCATTGCGTACCTCACTGTGCCCATTGCGTACCTCACTGTGCCCATTGCGTACCTCACTGTGCCCATTGCCTACCTCACTGTGCTCATTGCCTACCTCACTGTGCTCATTGCATACCTCACTGTGCCCATTGCGTACCTCACTGTGCTCATTGCCTACCTCACTGTGCTCATTGCATACCTCACTGTGCCCATTGCCTACCTCACTGTGCCTATTGCCTACCTCACTGTGCTCATTGCATACCTCACTGTGCTCATTGCCTACCTCACTGTGCTCATTGCCTACCTCACTGTGCTCATTGCATACCTCACTGTGCCCATTGCGTACCTCACTGTGCTCATTGCCTACCTCACTGTGCTCATTGCATACCTCACTGTGCCCATTGCCTACCTCACTGTGCCTATTGCCTACCTCACTGTGCTCATTGCATACCTCACTGTGCCCATTGCCTACCTCACTGTGCCGATTTCCAAATCCCTGTATGCAGAGTCAGACTTCGGGCGTCCATTGTTCAAAAGCCGCGCCTCCTCCTCGTCCTGTTCCGTGATAGGCGGAACACTCAGTTTCCCAGCAGAGCCTGTGTTCGGTGTTCCGCCTATCATGGAAGTCCTCTCATCCGAGGCCGAGGATGAGAGGATCTCCATGATAGGCGGAGTGTTCCGCCTATCACGGAACAGGACGAGGAGGAGGCGTGGTTTTTGAACAATGGACGCCCGCAGTCTGACTGACTCTGCATCCGGCGTATAAGACGACCCTGACTTTTGGGGGATATTTTTAAGTACAAAAGGTCATCTTATATGCCGGAAATTACGGTATTGAATCGGGAAGGCTGGCACCTTGGATGTTTTTGAATAAAAGTACTTTATTTATTACATGGATACATGGGTACAAGCTATATGTTGACGCGTTTCGGCTATGAAGCCTTCATCAAAGCATACTACAGTTATGACTTGCAATATTCAGTCTCATATCAGAGCTTCTATTGTGCATGCGTCTGTGATCATATATGCTACGCCGCACAAGCAGGCGGGACTCCGTGGTGGAAGCACCATCTTCTTGTTATATTTTCTATTATTTCTTATCTGTATCTGTCATTTACTTATTTGAAGTGGTTGTTAACCGCTTTCAGAACCTTCAGTGGGCTTGGCCCCTTAGTTCCAGTGAAGGGAACTCTTTATGCCTTGTACACACGGTCGGAGTTTCCGATTGAAAAAAGTCAGACGGAATTTTTTCATCGGATTTTCCGACCGTGTGTGTGTGCCCTATCTGACTTTTTTTCCGTCGGAATTTAGAAAGAGAACATGTTCTCTTTTTTTTTCCTGATTAAAAAAAATTCCTTTTCGGAAATTCCGCCCGTCTGTATGGAACTCCGACGGAGAAAAAAAAACACGCATGCTCAGAATCAAGTCGACGCATGCTCGGAAGCATTGAACTTAATTTTTCTCGGCTCGACGTAGTGTTGTACGTCACCGCGTTCTTGACGGTCGGAATTTTGTGTGACAGTGTGTATGCAAGGCAGCTTGAACGGAATTTCGTCTAAAAAATCCAGACGAAAATCCGATCGTGTGTACAAGGGATAAGGCGTCAGCATACCAAGATATTTTGGACAATTTCATGCTCCCAACTTTGTGGGAACAGTTTGGGGACGGTCCCTTCCTGTTCCAACATGACTGCACACCAGTGCACAAAGAAAGGTCCATAAAGATATGGATGAGGGAGTTTGGGGTGGAGAAACCTGATTGGCCTGCACAGAGTCCTGACCTCAACCCGATAGAAAACCTTTGGGATGAATTAGAGTGCAGACTGCGAGCCAGGCCTTCTTGTCCAACATCAGTGCCTGACCTCACAAATGCTCTTCTGGAAGAATGGTCCAACATTCCCATAGACACCCTCCTAAACCTTGTGGACAGCCTTCCCAGAAGAGGTGAAGGTGTTATAGCTGCAAAGGGGGGGCAACTCAATATTGAACCCTACGGACTAAGACTGGGATGCCATTAAAGATCATGTGTGTGTAAATGCAGGTGTCCCAATACTTTTGGTAATATAGTGTCTAAGGACCCCAAAGAAAAAAATGCTGTTTTTTTTTCCTTAACAGGTAAGTTTATTAGGTTTTTTACTTTGTAAGTGCAAAGTAAGGACATACAGATGTAATCCACACACGTTTACATGTGTACATCGTAAATTCACTGCCGCTGCTTCTGTTTAGAGCAGACGTCCACAGTGCGTAGGGACAAACTATTGATGGTTACACATCTGCCCTGAATGAGTCCTCCATACAGCGGTGGTGTATTCGCATAATGAACACCCTTCAGTCATTCATGAATGACTGGCTGAGGTCATTCTGAGCATGCACCGCCGCCACGTACACATCGTTGGGTTTTGTTAACCCTGAGCATCAGCCGATAGCTGTGCGCTTGTAAACATCGGCACAAATGTTTACATGCATCACTATGAGCCCATAGCCTTCTAAAGAAGAACTCCAATCCCTCCACACACTTTACATTGCTATAACTTTTGCGCAAACCAATCAATATACACTTATTGGGATTTTTTTATTTTTTTTTATATACCAACAAAATGTAGCAGAATACATATTGGTCTAAATTTACTAAAGAAATTAGATTTGCTTGTTTCTATTTCACACCAGCAGACCGATCGGGCCACACATTGTTCTCTATGGGGGGCGGCGGAAGTCAGCGGACACCCACCGGGCACCCGATCCGTCAAAATCTGCTGATAACAGATGCATGGGCGATGCGTTCGCTATACGTCCAGCAGGTCGGATCGGATGGAAACGGACATGCAGCCCGCTTCCATCTGACCGCCCAATAGATGAGAGCGGGCTGTATCTGCATAGTGGAGAGGACACTGACCTGTCGTCCGCCTGCTCAGCGGGGGAGGGGGGGGGTCAGCGGAGAGCAGGTGGATTCCACTCGGACAGATCCACGCCAGATATGTGCAGAACAAAAAAAAATTGTTTCGTTTCGATTCACTATTTGAATAACTTTTTTCAGTTAAATTTGTTCCATTCGCTTAATTTGTTTTCGGAACTCGTTTCGATTATCCGTTTTCGAAAATCGATTTGAATTTTTTTCTAATTTGAAGCGATTCGAAACTTTTTTGAATAATTTTTTGAATATTTTTCGAATTTGAATACATTTCCAAAGGAAATAAAAGGAATATAGAATAGATTTTTTTTTCTATTCTATTCCTTTATTTTCTATTCTATTTTTATTCTCTTTGGAAATTGGTAAAAGGTTTGAATTCGAAAAGCATTCAAAAATTATTTGAATTTTGTCCGAATTTTTTTTTTTTTTTTTTTTCGTTATTTCGGATTTATTTAAATTCAATACTATCCTAATTCGAAAATTCAGATACATCCGAATTTAAAAAAAAAAAAAATAATTGTCAGAATTTTTATTTGGAAACTAAACGAACCACCCCGTGGGAAAGGGGCCTTAAAGGGGGGGGGGGGGGAAGCTGAAAGAAGGAAATGAATACAACCTCCACATCTCAGGATCGGTAAGCAGCGATATATATTGTGTTTTTTTTTTTCTCGGTTTTAGATGCACTTTAGGATAAATTGAGCGGGGCTGTCTGACTTTAGCACAACTGAAGTGATTTCCTGCGTAGAACGGACACTTCACTGATTTTCACTTGTTTACCAGATTTATCTTTTTCCCTTTCAGAAGATACAGAAAACACAGGAAGGTTCGTCCAACAGATTAAGGAGCCTCCAAAGAGGAAAACAGACCAGCCAAAGTGAGTACCAGAAATACAATCTTTATATTGATGAAGTTAACCACTTATAGACTGGAAGATTTACCCCCCCCCCCCCCTTTGATGACCGGGCCATTTTTTGCAATACAGCACTGGGTCGCTTTAACTGACAATTGCGCGGTCGTGCGACGTGGCACCCAAACAAAATTGACGTCCTTTTTTTCCCACAAATAGAGCTTTCTTTTGGTGGTATTTGATCACCTCTGCCGTTTTTATTTTTTGCGCTATAAATAAAAAAAGGCGACAATTTTGATATTTTTTTTTTTTACTTTTTGCTATAATAAATACTAGGCTTGTGCAATTCGTTTCGTAACGAATTGAAATTCGTCCGAATTTAGCAACTTTCGGACATTCGGAAGCATTCGAATTTCCGAACAAAGCAATTACGAATAAGACCGAATCCGAAATAAATTATACCGCAAATAGCGAATGCCCGAATGTCTTCGGCATAATTCGTTATGAAAAAGTTACGAATGTACGAATCCATACGAAGCACAATAACACTCACTCTGCTCTGCTCTCTGCTTCTCCCTCACCGTGCTGAACCCTCTCAAAATGGTGTACAGGGGCGGAGGCTATAGCCGCATGTAAAAAACGAAAGTAAAATACGAGATTTCGAATCGTTACAAATAACCGCTATGTATTTAGAAAAGTACAAATCCATTCGAAGCACATTAGGCATAATAGGCAGCGTCGTTGTGAGAGAGACACGGAAAATTACGAATCAACGAACCCAAAAAAAGTTACGAAAGTAGGAGTTGTGTCCAGAATCAACGAAAAACAACGTACTCTACCGAAAGTACGAATTATAAAGCAACAAAAAATTCAACGAAAAATGTCGCTTGCAAAAATACGAATGAGTCCGAACACGAAAAATCCCGTCTAGCAAAATTACGAATGATTACGAATCAACAGGACCGGAAAGAAACGAACCGAAACGGAACGAATTTTTCCGTTGTGCACAAGTCTAATAAATACCCCCAAAATGTTTTTAACCACTTAAGGACCGCCTCACGCCAATATACGTCGGCAGAATGGCACGGCTGGGCACATCAATGTACAGGTACGTTGCCCTTTAAGAGCCCAGCCGTGGGTCGCGCGCGCTCGCGACCCGGTCCTGAGCTGCGGGACCCGCGGACCCAATCGCCGCCGGTGTCCCGCGATCGGGTCACAGAGCCAGGGCCGTCATAAGGGGGGTACAGGCAGTATACATGTAAGGGGCCACTTTTTTTTTTTTTATAAAAAAATATAATTTTTGTTTATTTTTTTTATTTTATTATTTTTTTTCTTTCTTTTTTGTAAGGGGTCCAGAGGTCCCCAGAGGCCCGGAGGTCCCCAGGACCCCGGATGGCAACTGCCCCTTTTTTTCTGCTCTTTTTCTTGTTCGTCAGCACCCAAAGCCCCCCCGACCTCAATAATTTGCGGCAGCAGCACCCCCCCCCCCCCGCTTCCTCAATTCTTGCCCCCCCCCGCTTCTCAATTCGCGGCAGACCCCCCACTTCTCAATTTGCAGCGGCCAGCACCCCCCTCCCCGGTTCTCCTCTGCTCCAGGGGGCCCATGCCTGAAACTGTGTAAGGGGCCCCAAAATTCCTAATGGCGGCCCTGCACAGAGCTGAAGAACGGGGAGAGGTAAGTGGAAACAAACCTCTCCCCGTTCTTCTCCGTGGCATGTCAGTGATCGTCTGTTCCCTGTCATCGGAACAGCCGATCAGTGATCAGTGATGTGTAACGTGTAGCCACGCCCCCCTACAGTAAGAATCACTTCCTAGGGAACACTTAACCCCCTCAGCGCCACCTAGAGGTTAACCCCTTCACTGCCAGTGTCATTTTCACAGTAACCAGTACATTTTTATAGCACTGATCGCTGTAAAAACTGACAATGGTCCCAAAATGGTGTCAAAAGTGTCCGATGTGTCCGCCGTAAGGTCGCAGTCACGATAAAAATCGCTGATCGCCGTCATAACTAGTAAAAAAACATTTTTTATAAAAATGCCATGAAACTACCCCCTATTTTGTAGATGCTATAACTTTTGCGCAAACCAATCAATAAACGCTTATTGCGATTTTTTTTATACCAAAAATATGTAGAAGAATACGTATCGGCCTTAACTGAGGAAATTTTTTTTTTTATATATATATATTTTTGGGGATATTTATTATAGCAAAAAGTAAAAAATATAGATTTTTTTTCAAAACTATCGCTCTATTTTTGTTTATAGCACAAAAAATAAAAACCGCAGAGGTGATCAAATACCACCAAAAGAAAGCTCTATTTGTGGGGAAAAAAGGACACCAATTTTGTTTGGGAGCCACGTCGCACGACCGCGCAATTGTCAGTTAAAGCGACGCAGTGCTGAATCGCAAAAAGTGGCCTGGTCCTTTAGCTGCATAATAGTCCGGGGCTGAAGTGGTTAAAAAACATTTTTTTTCCTCAGTTTAGGCCGATACGTATTCTTCTACATATTTTTGGTAAAAAAAAAAAATCTCAATAAGCGAATATAAGCTTATATTGATTGGTTTGCGCAAAAGTTATACTACAAACTAGGGGAACGATTTATGGCATTTTTATTATTTTATTTTTTTACTAGTAATGGTGTTGATGTGGGATTTTTAGCGGTACTGCGACATTGTGTCAGACACTTTTGACACATTTTTTGGGACCCGTGACATTTATACAGCGATCAGGGCTATAAAAATGCACTGATTACTGTATAAATGTCACTGGCAGGGAAGGGAATAACTGTCACGTACCTGGTCAGAGTCTGAAGTGACGAGGTCAGCCTCTCTTGTATCTCCCGCCCTGGTCCCGCTGAGAGTGGAGACAGGAGAAACCAAGGGACAGGAGGAACACGAGTGCCTGGAGAAGTAGCCCTGGAAGCCTGAAGCAGATGATGCGACTCTTGGAAGGCAGGAAGTCGCAGCAAGTCGCAGGAGCGAAGTTGAAGATACCCGGGTTGCAGAGTAGAGCCGAACAGGAGACAGGAGCGTAGTCACATGGATAGCCGGGTTCAGGAGCAGGCAGGCAGCAAAGTACAGAGACATCAGGCAGGAGCAGGATCAAACAGGAAGCCGGGATCAGGGACCAGAAGTATAGGGAAGTCCAGCAACAAGGTCAGGGAAAGCCAAGGTTCATCAACGGTGTCAGGCAGGTAAACAGCAGGGTACAGGTACAGGAACAGCTGAAGATCAGTCAGCATCTAACTGGGGTCAGTGCGCCCCTTAAATAAGCCGTCTGGCACCAAAGAAAGGCGTGGACGCGCTCCAGCGGATGCGCACGCTTCTTGGCGCACGCACATTTGCACGTCTGTGATCTACTGAGTTGCTAGTGCGCGTGCGCGCCCGGAGTGTAATGACAGTTCTCTTACAATAACACTAGGGGGCGATCAAGGGGTTAAATGTGTTCCCTCAGTGTGTTCTAACTGTATGGGGATAGGACTGACTGGGGGAGGAGACCGATCGTGGTTCCTACTTAATGGGAACACACGATCTGTCTCTTCTCCCCTGACAGAACAGGGCACACAAATCCCTGTTCCCGCTCTCGTGCACGCGATCGCGGGTGGCCAGCGGCGGCCACGCACATCTGGTTCCCCCGCCACGCAGCGGGCGCACGTGGCTCTTATCGCCCTTAAAGGTACAGACGTACCCATACAGCGATTCGCGATAACGAACCACTTTGCCGACGTATATCGACGTGAGCCGGTCGGCAAGTGGTTAAGGACCCGGCCTTTTTCTGACATTTGTTGTTTACAAGTAAAAATCTGTATTTATTTTTTTTGCTAGAAAATTACTTAGAACCCCCCAAACATTATATATATATATATATATATATTGTGACAGCAGGAAGGTAAAGTCACCTGGTTGCATCCAGGGGGGTAGATATATTTCGCCCAGATTCAGGCTTTACGCCGACTTATACAACTAGGTGGAGAGTTGTATAAGGCTAGTGGGCTCATGGATGACTCATACCTCTAGGGAGAGGGCTGGGCGTCGTGCAGACAGGGAGTTGATGAGGCCAGCTGAAGCTTGTCAGCTCATTTAGGCCTCTATAAAAAACTCCCAGATTCATTAGGTGTTTGCTCATGCCTGGAACCAGACCTGTGTGGACTGTCTAGGGAGAGTGAACCCCTGTGCGGTGAGGCAAAGCCTGTGTGGCTATTTGTTTGGACTTTTACTAAACCAGGGACTTAGGGACTAGGACAGCACCAGGCTGATCCCAGTTGTTAGTTTAGGAAACCTGCATGTTTAGTCAGAGGTCAAACTGACCAGGATTTATTTTGTTTATGTTTCTTTTTGGCTTTGCTGTGTTTTTGTCACTGTACATAGAGAAATAAACCGCACCTTTTGATTTTGAAAACCACAACCTCCGTCTGCTGGCCCTGTTTTTGTGTGGGGAGCCCAACCAGGGGGTCACACACACCCGCTACCGAGTTAACCCCCTCACAGTTGGTGGAGAACCAGTGGCAGTTTTTTTTTAAGCCAGCATGGAGGAGATACTGAAACAGCTGGCTCTAGCAAATGCCAATCAACAGCAGACAAATGCAGGTTTGCAAAGGAGCCTTGCAGCCCAGCAGCAAGCTCATCAACAAGCCCAGCAGCAATCTGAGGCCCGCTTCATAGACCTGTTACAGAAGCAAGAGCAGAGACTACAACAAATGGAAGCAGTAATGCAGCAACGTCCGCAGACCAGTGAGGAAAGCCGTCCCACTAATACCGCGTCCTTTGGGGTGAGTCGTTTATTGACAAAAATGACTGGAGAGGATGATCCAGAGGTATTTTTGACCACATTTGAAAGGACTGCTGAAAGAGAAAAGTGGCCTGAGGAGCAGTGGGCTGGACTGGTGGCTCCTCTGTTAACTGGTGAATCGCAGAAGGCTTACTATGACCTAGAGCCTGACCAAGCAAAAGACTATGTGATGCTAAAAGCTGAAATATTGGCAAGGCTGGGTGTCACCCTGGCTGTCCGGGCTCAGCGTGTGCATAACTGGACTTTCCAGCTTGGAAAACCCCCCAGGTCTCAAATGTATGATCTCATTCACCTGAGCAGGAAGTGGCTACAGCCAGAGACTTTGTCCGCACCAGAGATTGTGGAACGTGTTGTAATGGATCGGTTTTTGAGAGCTCTTCCTACTGCCATCCAAAAGTGGGTAAGCCATGGAGACCCAGAGACGGCCGGTGGTCTTGTGGATCGTGTAGAGAATTACTTGGCTACAGAGAACCTGACGGCCTCTTCCAGAGACTCTCGGACTTTCCACCCTAAGACCAGACCATCCCCAGGGGCGGATAAGAGGATTCCAAGGGGTGAGGGTGGAGAGAGTGAGAGGGTGGGAGCTCTACCCAAAGTTTGGCGAGAACAGCCTGGGAAGTCAGGGGCTCAAGAGGCAGCCAAATGGATTGTTTGCTACCGCTGCCGGCAAGCGGGACATATTGCAGCAAATTGCCCGGTTGTGGAGGAACCCACGCAATGTGACTTTCTGATGGACAGACGTCAGTCGCTGTGTGCGACAGTCGCATGCACTGCCATTCGGGGAACTGAGAAACATTTATGCAAAATGTGTATTAATGGTAGAAATGTTGTGGTATTACTGGATTCAGGTAGCCTTGTGACCCTGATAAAGGCTGAATTAGTTAAAACAGAGGTCTCTGGGAATAGCAAGGTAGCTGTTATTTGTGTGCATGGGGACACCCGAGAGTATCCAGTGACTACAGTGTGTTTCGAGACCCCCAAAGGTACCCTCTCTCATCCAGTGGGGTTAGTATCTCAATTACCGCATGATGCCATTGTGGGAAGGGATTTTCCGAAGTTCTGGGAACTGTGGGATGATCCTGAGCCCCCCACTGGTGCCCCTATGTACCAGGAATGTGATAGCCAGAACTCCTCTGAGAGTGGTGAGGACTCTCCAGAATTTCCCTTGTCAGTATTGGCAGGGGAGACTCAAGAAACTGGAGAGGAGCCCACCTCCTCAGACGAAAACCTACCGTCTGTGGAGTTTTCTGATCTGGAGGTTCACAGGGAAAATTTTGCCACAGAACAGTTAAAAGACCCCGCCCTAATAAAGGCACGGGAAAACGTAGTGGAAATAGATGGCGAGTTAGTGAACCCAGATAATACCTGCACTTACCCATACTTCAGCGTAGAGAAGGACCTACTGTATCGGGTGGCAAAAAGGGCAGAAGAAACCGTTGAGCAGCTTGTGGTGCCCAAACCTTACAGGAAGTTGGTGTTGGAGTTGGCCCATGGGCACATTCTTGGAGGTCATCTGGGGACAGAGAAAACCCGAGAGAGGGTATTACAGAGATTCTATTGGCCTGGGGTGATGAAGGACATAGAAAATTATTGTTCCTCCTGCCCTGTGTGTCAGAGGTCCGCCCCGATGCCACATTTCCGTAGCCCGCTGGTCCCTCTACCCATCATTGAGGTCCCGTTTGAGAGAATCGCAATGGATTTGGTAGGTCCTATAATCAAGTCCGCTAGGGGGCACCAGTACATATTGGTTATAATGGACTATGCCACCCGTTATCCAGAAGCGATCCCTCTCAGAAATACCTCGGCCAAAACCATAGCCAAAGAGCTATCTCTTGTTTTTAGCCGGGTGGGTATTTGTAAAGAACTGCTTACGGACCAAGGTACACCCTTTATGTCCCGGGTTATGAAAGAGCTGTGTAAATTGCTCAAAGTGACGCAATTGCGTACATCTGTGTATCACCCCCAAACCGATGGGCTGGTTGAAAGATTCAACAAAACCCTAAAACAAATGTTGAAGAAAGTGGTGGATAGAGATGGAAAGGATTGGGACTGTCTACTTCCTTATTTGATGTTTGCTATTAGGGAGGTGCCCCAATCCTCTACGGGATTCTCCCCCTTTGAGTTACTGTATGGGAGACACCCAAGAGGGCTGTTGGATATTGCCAAGGAAACTTGGGAAAGTGAGAGTTCTCCCCACAGGAGTGTGATTGAGCATGTCGCCCTGATGCAAGATCGAATTGCACAGGTAATGCCCATCGTGAAGGAACATTTGGCCCAAGCGCAGTTGGCACAGCAGAGAGTGTACAACCGTGGAGCAAAGACCCGTACCTTTTCCCCGGGGGATAGGATATTGGTACTTGTCCCTACGGTTGAAAGTAAATTCCTTGCCAAATGGCAAGGCCCCTACGAGATAATGGAAAAAGTGAGCGAAGTGAATTACAAGGTCAGACAACCAGGAAGGCGAAAGCCCGAACAGATATATCACGTTAATCTGTTGAAAGCCTGGAGGGATAGAGAGTCCCTAGTCGCAGAAACTTGGTCACCAGCTCAAACTGGTTGCGTGATTCCGGAGGTTGGAATAGCAGCCACCTTGTCACAACCCCAACAACAGGAGGTTAAGGAGTTTGTGCTTCGCAACAAGGAGGTGTTCTCTGAGCTGCCGGGACAAACATCTGGGGTAGAGCATGATATTATTACCCCGCCCGGTGAAAGGGTGAAGTTAAAACCCTATCGGATCCCAGAGGCCCGACGGGAGGCAATACGGGAGGAAGTACAGAAAATGCTGAACTTAGGGGTGATAGAGGAGTCCCAAAGTGATTGGTCTAGTCCCATTGTGTTGGTGCCTAAACCGGATGGGAGCTGGCGATTTTGTAACGATTTTCGTCAGTTGAACAAAGTTACAAAATTTGACACCTACCCCATGCCACGTATAGATGAGTTGATCGACCGGCTGGGAACAGCCCGATACATGACGACTCTTGACCTCACAAAAGGGTATTGGCAAATTCCCCTGGCCAAGTCGGCCAAAGAGAAAACCGCATTTGTAACCCCAGACGGGGCGTTCCAATATAAGAGAATGCCGTTCGGGTTACAGAATGCGCCGGCCACATTCCAGCGGAAAATGGACCAGATACTGAGGCCCCATCGGAAGTATGCTGCGGCTTACCTGGATGACGTAATTGTCCATAGCACAGATTGGGCCTCACATCTGCCAAAAGTGCAAGCAGTCCTAGACTCTATCCGGGAAGCGGGGTTTACGGCTAACCCCAAGAAGTGTACCATTGGGCAGGAGGAGGCCAAATATCTTGGGTACACCATTGGCAGGGGAGTAATAAAACCCCAACTCAACAAAGTCGAGGCCATCCAGAGTTGGCCACGTCCCAACAGCAAGAAGCAGGTACGAGCCTTTCTGGGAATCGCGGGTTATTATCGGCGCTTCATTCCCCACTTTGCTTCTAAGGCTGTGCCCCTAACCAACCTGACGAAAGGGAAAGGGTCGGTCATGATTAAATGGACCCCCGAGGCGGAGGCAGCATTCCAATTCTTGAAACAAGCCTTATGTAGCCAGCCAGTGTTGTACTCACCCGACTTCTCTAAAGACTTTGTCGTACAAAGTGATGCGTCAGATGTGGGGTTAGGAGCAGTATTGTCCCAGGTCTGGAACGGGGAAGAGCACCCAGTCATTTACCTCAGCAGGAAGTTGAAGTCCCATGAGGTAAATTACGCCACCGTTGAAAAGGAGTGTTTAGCGGTGAAGTGGGCTCTAGATTCCCTTCGGTACTACCTGCTAGGTAGGCACTTTGACTTGGTTACGGATCACGCTCCTTTAAAGTGGATGGCTCAAAACAAGGAGACAAATAGAAGAGTGAATAGGTGGTTCCTGGCCCTACAGGAATTCAACTTCACAGTAAAGCATCGCCCTGGCGTTCAAATGGGGAATGTGGATGCTTTGTCTCGAGTACATGAATGCCTGATTGCTGGTGTTCCAACCCCAAGGTTAAAACAAGAGGGGGGGGTATGTGACAGCAGGAAGGTAAAGTCACCTGGTTGCATCCAGGGGGGTAGATATATTTCGCCCAGATTCAGGCTTTACGCCGACTTATACAACTAGGTGGAGAGTTGTATAAGGCTAGTGGGCTCATGGATGACTCATACCTCTAGGGAGAGGGCTGGGCGTCGTGCAGACAGGGAGTTGATGAGGCCAGCTGAAGCTTGTCAGCTCATTTAGGCCTCTATAAAAAACTCCCAGATTCATTAGGTGTTTGCTCATGCCTGGAACCAGACCTGTGTGGACTGTCTAGGGAGAGTGAACCCCTGTGCGGTGAGGCAAAGCCTGTGTGGCTATTTGTTTGGACTTTTACTAAACCAGGGACTTAGGGACTAGGACAGCACCAGGCTGATCCCAGTTGTTAGTTTAGGAAACCTGCATGTTTAGTCAGAGGTCAAACTGACCAGGATTTATTTTGTTTATGTTTCTTTTTGGCTTTGCTGTGTTTTTGTCACTGTACATAGAGAAATAAACCGCACCTTTTGATTTTGAAAACCACAACCTCCGTCTGCTGGCCCTGTTTTTGTGTGGGGAGCCCAACCAGGGGGTCACACACACCCGCTACCGAGTTAACCCCCTCACAATATATATATTGTGACAGCAGGAAGGTAAAGTCACCTGGTTGCATCCAGGGGGGTAGATATATTTCTCCCAGATTCAGGCTTTATGCCGACTTATACAACTAGGTGGAGAGTTGTATAAGCCCAGCTGAGGCTAGTGGGCTCATGGATGATTCATACCTCTAGGGAGAGTGTGGGGCGTCGTGCAGACAGGGAGTTGATGAGACCAGCTGAAGCTTGTCAGCTCATTTAGGCCTCTATAAGAACTCCCAGATTCATTAGGTGTTTGCTCATGCCTGGAACCAGACCTGTGTGGACTGTCTAGGGAGAGTGAACCCCTGTGCGGTGAGACAAAGCCTGTGTGGCTATTTGCTTGGACATTTAAAACCAGGGACTTAGAGACTAGGACAGCACCAGGCTGATCCCAGTTGTTAGTTAGGAAACCTGTATGTTTAGTCAGAGGTCAAGTTGACCAGGATTTATTTTATTTATGTTTCTTTTGCTTTGCTGTGTTTTGTCACTGTAAATAGAAAATAAACCGCACCTTTTTGATTTTGAAAACCACAACCTCCGTTTGCTGGGCCTGTTTTTGTGTGGGGAGCCCATCCCGGGGGTCACACACACCCGCTGCCGAGCTAACCCCCTCACAGTTGGTGGAGAACCAGTGGCAGTTTTTTGTTAAGCCAGCATGGAGGAGATACTGAAGCAGCTGGCTCTAGCAAATGCCAATCAACAGCAGACAAATGCAGGTTTGCAAAAGAGCCTTGCAGCTCAACAACAGAACTTCGCAGCCCAGCAGCAAGCTCATCAACAGAGCCTTGCAGCCCAGCAGCAAGCTCACCAACAGAGTCTGGAAGCTCAGCAACAAGCCCAGCAGCAATCTGAGGCCCGCTTCATAGACCTGTTACAGAAGCAAGAGCAGAGACTACAACAAATGGAAGCAGTAATGCAGCAACGTCCGCAGACCAGTGAGGAAAGCCGTCCCACTAATACCGCGTCCTTTGGGGTGAGTCGTTTATTGACAAAAATGACTGGAGAGGATGATCCAGAGGTATTTTTGACCACATTTGAAAGGACTGCTGAAAGAGAAAAGTGGCCTGAGGAGCAGTGGGCTGGACTGGTGGCTCCTCTGTTAACTGGTGAATCGCAGAAAGCTTACTATGACCTAGAGCCTAACCAAGCAAAAGACTATGTGATGCTAAAAGCTGAAATATTGGCAAGGCTGGGTGTCACCCTGGCTGTCCGGGCTCAGCGTGTGCATAACTGGACTTTCCAGCTTGGAAAACCCCCCAGGTCTCAAATGTATGATCTCATTCTCCTGAGCAGAAAGTGGCTACAGCCAGAGACTTTGTCCGCACCAAAGATTGTGGAACGTGTTGTAATGGATCGGTTTTTGAGAGCTCTTCCTACTGCCATCCAAAAGTGGGTAAGCCATGGAGACCCAGAGACGGCCGATGGTCTTGTGGATCGTGTGGAGAAATACTTGGCTACAGAGAACCTGACGGCCTCTTCCAGAGACACTCGGACTTTCCACCCTAAGACCAGACCATCCCCAGGGGCGGATAAGAGGATTCCAAGGGGTGAGGGTGGAGAGAGTGAGAGGGTGGGAGCTCTACCCCAAGTTTGGCGAGAACAGCCTGGGAAATCAGCGGCTCAAGAGGCGGCAAGAAGGATCGTTTGCTACCGCTGCCGGCAAGCGGGACATATTGCAGCCAATTGCCCGGTTGTGGAGGAACCCATGCAGTGTGACTTTCTGACGGGCAGACGTCAGTCGCTGTGTGCGACAGTCGCATGCACTGCCATTCGAGGAACTGAGAAACATTTATGCAAAATGTGTGTTAATGGTAGAAATGTTGTGGTATTGCTGGATTCAGGTAGCCTTGTGACCCTGATAAAGGCTGAGTTAGTTAAAACAAAGGTCTTTGGGAATAGCAAGGTAGCTGTTATTTGTGTGCATGGGGACACCCGAGAGTATCCAGTGACTACAGTGTGTTTCGAGACCCCCAAAGGTACCCTCTCTCATCCAGTGGGCTTAGTATCTCAGTTACCGCATGACGCCATTGTGGGAAGGGATTTTCCGAAGTTCTGGGAACTGTGGGATGATCCTGAGCCCCCCACTGGTGCCCCTATGTACCAGGAATGTGATAGCCAGAACTCCCCTGAGAGTGGTGAGGACTCTCCGGAATTTCCCTTATCAGTATTGGCAGGGGAGACTCAAGAAACTGGAGAGGAGCCCACCTCCTCAGACGAAAACCTACCGTCTGTGGAGTTTTCTGATCTTGAGGTTCACAGGGAAAACTTTGCCACAGAACAGTTGAAAGACCCCGCCCTAATAAAGGCACGGGAAAACGTAGTGAAAATAGATGGCGAGTTAGTGAACCCAGATAATACCTGCACTTACCCATACTTCAGCGTAGAGAAGGACCTACTGTATCGGGTGGCAAAAAGGGCAGAAGAAACCGTTGAGCAGCTTGTGGTGCCCAAACCTTACAGGAAGTTGGTGTTGGAGTTGGCCCATGGGCACATTCTTGGAGGTCATCTGGGGACAGAGAAAACCCGAGAGAGGATATTACAGAGATTCTATTGGCCGGGGGTGATGAAGGACATAGAAAATTATTGTTCCTCCTGCCCTGTGTGTCAGAGATCGGCCCCGATGCCACATTTCCGTAGCCCGCTGGTCCCTCTACCCATCATTGAGGTCCCGTTTGAGAGGATCGCCATGGATTTGGTAGGGCCTATAATCAAGTCCGCTAGGGGGCACCAGTACATATCAGTTATAATGGACTATGCCACCCGTTATCCAGAAGCGATCCCTCTCCGAAATACCTCGGCCAAAACCATAGCCAAAGAGCTATCTCTTGTGTTTAGCCGGGTGGGTATTTGTAAAGAACTGCTTACGGACCAAGGTACACCCTTTATGTCCCGGGTTATGAAGGAGCTGTGTAAATTGTTCAAAGTGACGCAATTACGGACATCTGTGTATCACCCCCAAACCGATGGGCTGGTTGAAAGATTCAACAAAACCCTAAAACAAATGTTGAAGAAAGTGGTGGATAGAGATGGAAAGGATTGGGACTGTCTACTTCCTTATCTGATGTTTGCTATTAGGGAGGTGCCCCAATCCTCTACGGGATTCTCCCCCTTTGAGTTACTGTATGGGAGACACCCAAGAGGGCTGTTGGATATTGCCAAGGAAACTTGGGAAAGTGAGAGTTCTCCCCACAGGAGTGTGATTGAGCATGTCGCCCTGATGCAAGACCGAATTGCACAGGTAATGCCCATCGTGAAGGAACATTTGGCCCAAGCGCAGTTAGCACAGCAGAGAGTGTACAACCGTGGAGCCAAGACCCGTACCTTTTCCCCGGGGGATAGGATACTGGTACTTGTCCCTACGGTTGAAAGTAAATTCCTTGCCAAATGGCAAGGCCCCTATGAGATAATGGAAAAAGTGAGCGAAGTGAATTACAAGGTCAGACAACCAGGAAGGCGAAAGCCCGAACAGATCTATCACGTTAATCTGTTGAAAGCCTGGAGGGATAGAGAGTCCCTAGTCGCAGACACTTGGTCACCAGCTCAAACTGGTTGCGTGATTCCTGAGGTTGGAATAGCAGCCACCTTGTCACAACCCCAACAACAGGAGGTTAAGGAGTTTGTGCTTCGCAACAAGGAGGTATTCTCTGAGCTGCCGGGACAAACATCTGGGGTAGAGCATGACATCATTACCCCGCCCGGTGAAAGGGTGAAGTTAAAACCCTATCGGATCCCAGAGGCCCGACGGGAGGCAATACGGGAGGAAGTACAGAAAATGCTGAACTTAGGGGTGATAGAGGAGTCCCAAAGTGATTGGTCTAGTCCCATTGTGTTGGTGCCTAAACCGGATGGGAGCTGGCGATTTTGTAACGATTTTCGTCAGTTGAACAAAGTTACAAAATTTGACACCTACCCCATGCCACGTATAGATGAGTTGATCGACCGGCTGGGAACAGCCCGATACATGACGACTCTTGACCTCACCAAAGGGTATTGGCAAATCCCCCTGGCCAAGTCGGCCAAAGAGAAAACCGCATTTGTAACCCCAGACGGGGCGTTCCAATATAAAAGAATGCCGTTCGGGTTACAGAATGCGCCGGCCACATTCCAGCGGAAAATGGACCAGATGCTGAGGCCCCATCGGAAGTATGCTGCGGCTTACCTGGATGACGTAATTGTCCATAGCACAGATTGGGCCTCACATCTGCCAAAAGTGCAAGCAGTCCTGGACTCTGTTCGGGAAGCGGGGTTTACGGCTAACCCCAAGAAGTGTACCATTGGGCAGGAGGAGGCCAAATATCTTGGGTACACCATTGGGAGGGGAGTAATAAAACCCCAACTCAACAAAGTCGAGGCCATCCAGAGTTGGCCACGTCCCAACAGCAAGAAGCAGGTACGAGCCTTTCTGGGAATCGCTGGGTATTATCGGCGATTCATTCCCCACTTTGCTTCTAAGGCTGTGCCCCTAACCAACCTGACGAAGGGGAAAGGGTCGGTCATGATTAAATGGACCCCCGAGGCTGAGGCAGCATTCCAATTCTTGAAACAAGCCTTATGTAGCCAGCCAGTGTTGTACTCACCCGACTTCTCTAAAGACTTTGTTGTACAAAGTGATGCGTCAGATGTGGGGTTAGGAGCAGTATTGTCCCAGGTCTGGAACGGGGAAGAGCATCCAGTCATTTACCTCAGCAGGAAGTTGAAGTCCCATGAGGTAAATTACGCCACCGTTGAAAAGGAGTGTTTAGCGGTGAAGTGGGCTCTAGATTCCCTTCGGTACTACCTGCTAGGTAGGCACTTTGACATGGTTACGGATCACGCTCCGTTAAAGTGGATGGCTCAAAACAAGGAAACAAATAGAAGAGTGAATAGGTGGTTCCTGGCCCTCCAGGAATTCAACTTCACAGTAAAGCATCGCCCTGGCGTTCAAATGGGGAATGTGGATGCTTTGTCTCGAGTACATGAATGCCTGATTGCTGGTGTTCCAACCCCAAGGTTAAAACAAGAGGGGGGGGGTATGTGACAGCAGGAAGGTAAAGTCACCTGGTTGCATCCAGGGGGGTAGATATATTTCTCCCAGATTCAGGCTTTATGCCGACTTATACAACTAGGTGGAGAGTTGTATAAGCCCAGCTGAGGCTAGTGGGCTCATGGATGACTCATACCTCTAGGGAGAGTGTGGGGCGTCGTGCAGACAGGGAGTTGATGAGACCAGCTGAAGCTTGTCAGCTCATTTAGGCCTCTATAAAAACTCCCAGATTCATTAGGTGTTTGCTCATGCCTGGAACCAGACCTGTGTGGACTGTCTAGGGAGAGTGAACCCCTGTGCGGTGAGACAAAGCCTGTGTGGCTATTTGCTTGGACATTTAAAACCAGGGACTTAGGGACTAGGACAGCACTAGGCTGATCCCAGTTGTTAGTTAGGAAACCTGTATGTTTAGTCAGAGGTCAAGTTGACCAGGATTTATTTTATTTATGTTTCTTTTGCTTTGCTGTGTTTTGTCACTGTAAATAGAAAATAAACCGCACCTTTTTGATTTTGAAAACCACAACCTCCGTTTGCTGGGCCTGTTTTTGTGTGGGGAGCCCATCCCGGGGGTCACACACACCCGCTGCCGAGCTAACCCCCTCACAATATATATATATATATATATATATATATTTAGCAGAGACCCTAGAGAATAAAATGGCGGTTGTTGCAATATTTTATGTCACGTTGTATTTGCACAGCAGGTCTTTCAAAAGCATTTTTTTGGGGAAAAAATACACTTTAACCACTTGCCGACCTTCCACCTATGTGTTCCCACATCCACAATGTTAAAAAAAAAGACAGATATACAGTTGTGCTCAAAAGTTTGCATACCCTGGCAGAATTTGAGAAAGTTTGGCATTGATATTGACAATATGACTGATCATGCCAAATAACTGTCTTTTATTTAAGGATAGCAATCACATGAAGCCATTTATTATCACATTGTTTGTTGGATCCTCTTTTAAATCATAATGATAACAGAAATCACCCAAATGGCCCTGATAAAAAGTTTACATACCCTGGAATGTTTGGCCTTGGTACAGACACAGAACGTGGCACACACAGAGGTTAAAATGGCAATTAAAGGTTGATTTCCCACATTTGTGGCTTTTTAAATCAACAATTAGTGTCTGTGTGTATAAACAGTCAATAAGTTTGTTGGCTCTCACGTGGATGCAATAAGCAGGCCAGACACTGAGCCATGAGGAGGTAGAAAAGAACAGTCAAAAGACCCGCGTAACAAGGTAATGATACTTTACGAAGATGGAAAAGGATATAAAAAGATAGCCAAAGCTTTAAATATGCTAGTCAGTACTGTTTAATCACTTATTGTGGAAAATTCGGGGCTCTTTTGATACGTTTTAATGTGTTTGACGTCACTTCCGTCACACCTATCTGACGGTTTTAGTGTGCTGTTTTGTCGTAAAAGTGTTGGAACGCATATCCACCTGTCTCTATCTACTACGCAGCAAAAATAGAAAATAAACTCTCTGTTGGAGTTGAAGTGTTCTGGACATTGTTTCTTTGGGGAAGAAATAGAGACTTGACCCCATACTCTGGGGAAGAGAACCAGTGGAGGAAGGTAACTCGCTGCAGGACCCAAAATTGTGAACACCGCTTAACCTCTTCAAGCAGGAGGGTACGGGCATATAGCACGGTGTGCCTTGACTCGCAAGTGAGCCAGGCGAGAAAAAGGTTTGTGTGCTACACGTTACCTCTTCAGCTGCGTTGTCCGGGTGGGAAAGTCTGTAGTAAGGCAATGTCCACACAGATGTAAAACCTCAAACAGTTAGGCTTTATTTTTCTTATGCAGTATAACTTTGAGAAGCAGAAGAAACTGAAGAGTAGGGGAAGGCTCAGGCACTCGCCACAAAAGTTGACAAAGGTACAAGTTCAAAATCACTCACCACTCCCAATGTTAGAGTGGGTATTGGTCCCCTCTCACATGGCCTAGCAGCCGGGATGACACACGGAATCAGCAAGAGGGCCGTCTCTGCCACAGACTGCCCAAGGTGAAGAAGGTCTCTGCCACAGACCTGTTCAAATGTACAAAGTCTCTGCCACAGACCTGTTTGAAGTTGAGCGAATGGATAGTCCAGGAATCCTCTGCCACAGGATTTCAAAGTCCCAAACTTCCAGCCGTACAGTTTAAAGAGCCTTTAAGCCAATTCAGCGAACTGCAGGGCTTGTAGTATAATGGATCCCTCCTTAATAAAGTTGCCAGGCCTCACCCGAGACAACAGCACTTTGCCGGTCTCCTCCAGGGCAGGTCCTCCCCTGGTCTCCTTCATTAAGATGCTTTCTCCCCATTTAGATGGACAGCTTGGGATCCCTTCTCCGGATATAGGCCCCAGCCAGACTAGCTGGGCCTACTAAGTAGCCTCGGGCCAACGTGGCCCTGAGACCAAGACCACACACACACACCTCGCGCCTGGAGGGCTGCGGGGCGTGAACGAACCCCAATCAATGGCGTCTGCCCCTTAAGTATCCCCTCCCAGCAGGCATAGCGGGTTAACCACTCCCACTACACCACTGCTGAGAGGGGCCACTCAATATACCATAATTTACCCGTATTCCAACAAGTGCCTGAGGTGGTAACTCTACAACCTTACAATTTCACCATCAGCTACCGACCCGGTAAGCAAAATGGCAATGCTGATGGGTTGTCCCGGCAAACAGACGTCATCCCGGGCCCCTAGTGCAATGGTGATGGGTTGTCCAGACATTAGAAGAATGGAACTATGGACTAACTTCGGAACCAACCCGTCTGGGGTCGCCTCCTGTGTTAGTCTCCGGCCGAAAGGGGAGATGTGTGACAGGGGTCAATTAGGGGCACAAGGTGAAGTAAAACCCCACTATGATCTGTGCTAATCAGATTCAATGCTGTATATATATATATTGTATATAGATTGGATGTATACTGTGTGTGGGGGTTGTGTAATCATTGCTGTGATGAGGTGGGGGTGATTTACATTCTACTGTCTAGTGTGGCTTGTGGTAATTAAGTCTGTAATTATAGGTATTGTAATCTGGCAGACAGACAGGCTACAGATCCTTTCATTGTGTAAAGTCTTTTGATAATGTGGATTGGGAGACAAAAGCTAAACACAAAAGGTTATGCATAACCATTTAAACTGAAATGTAAATTGGGTCTGGTCAGAGGTGTATGATGGGAGGAGGGTCAGAAGCTTTTCTCTGTGTGTATAAAAATTGTAGTATTTTTGCAATAAAGTGTCAGTCTATTCTGGAAAGATACAGAGTGCGTCTTGTTCTTTTGGAAGGATTAATTCCTATGGTAAGTGGTCGTCTGACTGTGGAGGATCGGCAGCGAATGTGTGTCCAGGAGAGGGAAGAAATCTTAAACGGCGTTTAACCCCTTTCATATTTGGGGTGCCGTTACAGCCACCTTCAGGCAAAAAGGGAAATCACTACCGGGCAAACCATAACTGAGACAGAGGCGAATTTAAATGTAATTATCAACCGTCTGAGCCCAACTACTGGCTCAGACATCCCTCTAAATTTGAATAGCGTCCCAACCATTTGGGATGGGCGCTACAATAAGATACAGTATGTGTTTTTTTTTTGCCCATCCAAAGTCAAACTTACGGTAATTCAATAGTCTGAGCTGTTGTTGGTGGGCGCAGCACGGCACAACAGGAACTGAAGCCTTCACCATTTGTCTGTACAAACTTTTCCGCACACGATGTTCCACCACTGCTTTTGTAGAGGAGACTCAAAAACATTCCTTTATTGTACATACGTATATTGTATGTTAGGGAGGTCTAGGACAAAACTGATATTGTTCCCAGTCTGAATTTCTGCACAGCTATGTAGCCTTCGGGTATTGTTCTGCATTTTTTACATAGATAGTTTACATTTTATTCATGATTTTAGCAAAACTATAAGAGACGAAGGCCAAGGATTCATGGGGTATTTTATTGGCAAATGAGGACTCTTTGTCATAGTCCTTATTATCACAAGTCGAACAAAGCCTGTCTCTGCCTGCATATCTGACTTTTTATTTAAGAAACGTTGCAAAGCACGGGAGAAACTTGTATGTGTTGGAAAATAATAAACATCCTTTGAAAAATATGTTGGTGGTCGATTACTCATATAAGGGATTAAACAGAGCAAACATTTCAAGGTAATTTTTGTTTCTCTTTTCGTCCATGGACGGACACAGCCTCTTAAGTCTTGACAGTTGGGTAATGTTCCTGTTTTATAGAAGAGGGCTAGGCAGAACATGTTAGATATTTAAATACATGTTACTTTAACAGAGTTGAACTCCCTCCAGACATAACCCTCCGCCCTGCAGTCAGCAGCTCAGTTTTTTCTGCCTAGTAGAGGAGGAGGACCTGGCTCCCTTTGGGCCCAGGGTCCAGAAGAAATTTTTATTTTTTTATTATTTTATGATTTTATTATAATAAATCTTCTATCAACTGCCGGCTGGGTGACAGGCTGGATATTATAGATCCTTGTAGTCTCCCCAGTCCAGCCATCGAGCGTGAGCAGGCCTTAGCTGCGTGCGGGGTTGGCCACGACATACTCCATGGCTCCAGGGGTAGC
Source organism: Rana muscosa (assembly GCA_029206835.1). Taxonomy (NCBI): domain Eukaryota; kingdom Metazoa; phylum Chordata; class Amphibia; order Anura; family Ranidae; genus Rana; species Rana muscosa. Next base: position 321,549,846 of record CM055128.1, read on the forward strand.
CGGCAAGCTTTGCTCCAGGGTTCACATATGACCGGGCTGCTTGCTGTCTCAGTCACAGTGGACCGGGCCGACAACTACTCCATACTGCTTGATTGTAGGTCTGTCAGGAACGCACCAGCAGGTCCTCGCAAGGACGGGTAAGTACAGTTCCTCCTGCCTCGGTGGGATGGAACAGCTGGGCATTCCTAAGGGGGTTGTTAGGGGGTTCTCCTGCCCTCTCCTCTCTCCCTCTGTCACCCCTTTTTTCCTCCCCCCCCTTGTGTGGCTCTCTGCGACCGGGGTATACCTGTAGGGGGGTCCAGGTCCCGGCTGGGGGCTGTGGGGGTGTCCAGGCCTGCTCTCTGTGGGGGGTAGCTGTTTGCTTAGGAAGCCTCCGCTGCGGCCTTCTCGTCCACCTCATGTTTGGGCGCCATTTTGGAAGCACAGGCACCATTTTTCAGGTGCCTGTGATTTGCATTGAAAATCCCATTGGTGGCCATTTTGCGGTGGCCGCGCTGTAGCGCAGGTCTGCATTACGGGCGGCCATTTTCTTGTGGTCCGCGCTCTTTTTTCTGAGGCGTCCGGCGGCCATTTTGGAGTGGGTTTTGGCCTCTAGTGCTTGGATGGCTTCCTGAACGGCGCTATTCACCTCACAGAGTTCCCCAGACACACGCTGTGTGTGGATGGAGAGCGGGCAGCGGCGCTGAACAGTCCCTTGCAGGGTGGTGAGTTCCCTGGGTAAACTCCCGGGTCAGTGCAGCAAGGAGGGTGGACTTTTTTGTCAGGTCTTGACTGAGTCCCTAAGGGCTGTCAGTGGGCAATATGGAGTCAGAAGCTGGCATTTTTTCCCCAAACATTCCAGAGGCAGCAACCGGTGCCAATGCACCTGCGGTTCCCATAGACGCTTTGTCGGCGGTCCTGGAGTCATTTGTTGCCAGGGTGGAAGCAGCGTGCTGGCGTAAGGGGGGTACTAAGCGCCCCCTCCCCCCGCCATCTCCTAGGGAATGTTCTGACTCAGACTCGGGCCTGGCTGCGGCTCAGGACCCCGGTTCTGGTGTGTCAAAAGAGGCGGACCAGGAACTTCCCTGTGAGGAAGACCCCTCGTCCGGGTCAGCTCAGGTTTTTCCTTATGTTTATTTCTTTGACAAGTTCATAGATGAGGAATGGAAACGGCCACAGAGGTCCTTTGTGGTCCCTCAGCGCATGGCGGTACGTTACCCATTTGAAGAGAGCCTTTTGAAAAAATGGGCTTCTCCTCCGGTCGTTGATCCCCCGGTCTCTCGGTTAAATAAAGTAACCACTATCCCAGTAGAGGGGACCCCTGCCGTTAAGGACCCTACTGATAGGAGGTCCAAAGCGGTGAGCCGCTCTATGTTCACCATGCTGGGGTCAGCGTTGCGGCCTATGTTGGCTGCAACCCTGGTGTCTCAGACACTCACTGAGTGGGCTAAAATATTGCACCAGGCAGTGGAGGAGCATCAGCTTCCTCCTGAATGTGTGTCACTGGCCGAACAGTTGGTAGAGGGACTCTTGTACGTCTGTGATGCAACCCTGGATGCGGCCCCTTTAATCTCCAGGGCCTCCGCATCTGCGGTGGTATTGCGCCGCCTGATATGGCTGAAATGCTGGTCTGCTGACCAAGCTTCCAAAAAAACTCTGGCAGATTTGCCTTTCAAAGGTGGGAGGCTTTTTGGTGCCTCACTGAACGACATCATTAAGGATGTCGCTGGAGGTAAGAGCACACTTATTCCTCAATCCACTAAAGGGAAGGAGCCGCATCGTAAGCCGGGGCCCTCCTTTCCCACGCAGAAGCCATATTTTCGTCAGTCAGGACCTGTTGGCTGACCCTCCCAAACAGACAAAGGTCCAGCTGGGGGACAGAAGCGTCTCTGGGTGCGCAAGCCTAACAAGCCAGCAAACAAGCCTGCTACTGCATTAAGTTTTGCCCCCGCCCGACTCCTGGGTGGGGGGACAGCTTCGCGGGTTTTCAGCTCGGTGGACCTCCCTGTTCTTCGACCAGTGTGTCTGCGAGGTGGTCACTTCGGGGTACAAGATCGAGTTTCTTTCTTGTCCACCAAACAGATTCCTTCCCTCAAATCTGCCTCTCCTTCCAGCTCGTCAGACTGCCCTGCTGGACTGCAAGACTTGTTGAGGTGCGGGGTGATCATACCCGTACCACCATAGGACAGGTTTTAGGGTTTGTACTCGAATCTGTTTGTGGTCCCAAAGAAGGACGAAGTCCATCGAATCTTGGACCTTGTCACGGGCCGGACTGGCGGCTATAGAGGAGGCAGGAGGTGGATCCTCTGTACCAGAGAGGGGATGGCACGAATCGCACTGAGGGACCGGTTCTAAGCAGCTACCGGTTTTCACCAGAGCCCGCCGCAAGGCAGGATGGACTTGCTGCGGCGGTAGCAACCAGGTCGTGTCCTCCAGTAGCGACTCCAACTCTCTGTGGGCTGAGGCCGGTGCGGTATACAAGGACTAGGCAGAGGCAAGGTCAGACATAGCAAAAGGTCAGGGCAGGCGGCAACGGTTCGTGGTCAGAAACAATGGCAGAAGGTCAGATACACAGGCAAGGCAAACTTCAAAACACTTCCACAAGGTACTAGGACAACAAGATCCGGCATGGACAGGAAGGGGTAGTGGGTTTTTAAGTGTTTTGGAGTGTGACACAGTAATTGGACCAGGCACCAATCAATGGTGCACTGGCCCTTTAAATTTAAGAAGACCGGCGCGCGCGCGCCCTAGAGAGCAGCGGGACCGCGTGCGCCGGGACGGAGCAGGGGGAGGAGGCCGGTGAGCAGGATGGGATGCGATCCGCGGGCGGACAGGTGCCGCCGCATGGATCGCATCCCCGCCAGCATCAGAGCAGCGCTCCCGGTCAGAGGAGCCGAACGGAGCGCTGCAGGGGGACAGACGCCGCGGGCGCTCCGGGATGGATGGGACACCCGGAGCGCTCGGCGTTACAGTACCCCCCCTTAGGTCTCCCCCTCTTCTTGGAACCCAAGAATCTTCGGATGAGCTCTTTATCTAAAATGTTGGCCTCAGGTTCCCAGGACCTTTCCTCAGGACCACAGTTCTCCCAATCCACTAAAAAACATTTTTTTTCTCGGATGACCTTGGAGGCGAGGATCTCTTTCACCGAGAAGACATCAGAAGAACCAGAGACAGGAGCAGGAGCAGTGACCTTAGGGGAAAGACGGTTAAGAATGAGGGGTTTAAGAAGAGACACATGAAAAGAGTTGGGAATACGAAGAGAAGGAGGAAGGTGGAGCTTGTAAGAAACAGAATTGATTTGGTTTTTGATTTTAAATGGCCCGAGGTAACGAGGGCCCAGCTTGTAGCTAGGTACCCGAAACCGAACATATTTGGAGGAGAGCCACACTTTGTCACCAGGGGCATAGACAGGAGGGATTCTTCTTTTTTTATCTGCATGTCTCTTCATGCGGGCAGAGGCCAGTGAGAGCAACCTTTGAGTCTCTTTCCAGATAGAGGCAAAGTCCTGAGTAAATTCATCCATGGCCGGAACTCCAGAAGACGTGGGAATGGGGAGGGGGGGCAATGGGTGACGGCCGTAGACCACAAAGAAAGGCGACTTGGAGGAAGATTCAGAGTTCTTGAAATTGTATGAGAATTCTGCCCAGGGCAATAGGTCGACCCAATCGTCTTGACGGGCGGAGACAAAATGACGTAGGTAGTCGCCAAGGACCTGGTTAACTCTCTCCACCTGTCCATTGGACTGCGGGTGATAAGCGGAAGAAAAATTCAACTTAATTTTTAGTTGAGTACAGAGAGCTCTCCAAAATTTTGAGATGAATTGAACACTTCTATCCGAGACGATATGTGAGGGCAGCCCATGGAGGCGGAAAATTTGAAGAAAAAAATGCTTCGCCAACTGAGGTGCAGTAGGTAGACCAGGGAGCGGGACAAAATGAGCCATTTTAGAAAAGCGGTCAACGATCACCCAGATGACAGTGTTACTACGAGACAAAGGGAGGTCCGTGATGAAATCCATGGCGATGTGGGACCATGGTTGTTCAGGCACAGGTAGGGGAAGGAGAAGACCTGCAGGCTTCTGGCGAGGCGTCTTGTCACGTGCACAGATAGTGCAGGCCCGTACAAAGTCAGTCACATCCTCCTCCTGGGTAGGCCACCAATAGTGTCTGGCAATCAATTGTATGGATTTTTTGATCCCAGCGTGACCGGCTAGATGGGAGGAATGGCCCCACTTGAGTATCTGAAGCCGAAGGCGTGGAGGAACGAAAGTCTTTCCTGGAGGAATTGGCACGAGAGAAGCGGGAGCAGAGGAAATCAGACACTCAGGGGGTATGATGTGTTGAGGAGGAGTCTCGGTTTCAGAGGTATCGGAGAAACGGGACAAAGCATCAGCCCTGACATTTTTGTCTGCGGGCCGAAAATGGATCTGGAAGTTGAAGCGGGCAAAGAACAATGACCACCTGGCCTGGCGAGGATTTAGGCGCTGAGCGGACTGAAGGTAGGACAAATTTTTATGGTCAGTGTAGATGGAGATAGGGTGAAGGGATCCTTCCAGGAGATGTCTCCACTCTTCTAATGCCAACTTGATGGCCAACAGTTCACGGTCACCTATGGAATAGTTTTTTTTCCGGAGGGGAGAAAGTTTTAGAGAAAAAACCACAAGTGACGTTTTTCCCTTTAGCGTTTTTTTGAAGAAGCACAGCTCCGGCTCCTACCGAGGAGGCGTCGACTTCAAGGAAGAACGGCTTTAGAGGATCTGGCCGAGACAGAACAGGTGCAGAGGAGAAGGCGGTCTTAAGGCGAGTAAAGGCTTCCTCCGCTTGAGGCGGCCAGGACCTAGGATTCGCGTCTTTTTTGGTCAGTGCCCCTATAGGAGCAACGATGGTGGAGAAGTGGGGTATGAACTGACGATAGTAGTTGGCGAAACCAAGGAAGCGTTGGATAGCCCGAAGTCCAGAGGGGCGTGGCCAACCCAAGACTGCGGAGAGTTTGTCAGGGTCCATTTGAAGACCTTGTCCAGAGACCAGATAACCTAGGAAAGGAAGACTGCTGCGCTCAAAAAGGCATTTTTCAAATTTAGCGTAAAGATGATTTACGCGGAGGCGCTGGAGCACTTGACGGACATGGAGCCGATGTTCCTTAAGGTTGGCAGAGAAGATTAGGATGTCGACAAGATAGACAACCACACAGGTATACAGTAGGTCCCGGAAGATTTTGTTGACAAAATCTTGAAAGACTGCAGGGGCGTTGCAACGTCCGAACGGCATGACGAGATATTCAAAGTGACCGTCTCTGGTGTTAAATGCGGTTTTCCATTCATCTCCTTTACGGATTCTGATGAGGTTATAAGCGCCCCTGAGGTCCAATTTAGAAAAAACTTTTGCTCCGCGCAGACGGTCAAAGAGCTCCGAGATGAGAGGCAGAGGGTAGCGGTTTTTAATAGTGATTTTATTGAGCCCACGATAGTCTATGCAAGGGCGTAGAGATCCGTCCTTCTTGGCCACGAAGAAGAAGCCCGCTCCGGCTGGAGAAGATGATTTCCTAATAAAACCTCTCTTGAGGTTCTCCTGAATGTATTCAGTCATGGCCTTGGTTTCAGGAGAGGAGAGAGGGTAAATTCTGCCACTGGGTGGTGTAGTACCTGGGAGCAAGTCAATGGGGCAGTTGTAGGGTCTATGTGGTGGTAAGACCTCCGCCTGTTTTTTGCAAAAGACATCAGAAAAGTCCTGATAGGCCTTTGGAAGGCCAGGCAAAGGAGTAGTGATGGGGACTTGACAGGTCGGTACAGACTTAAGGCAATATTTGTGACAGGAGTCACCCCAGGATTTGATGTCCCCAGTGGTCCAGTCGAGGGTAGGAGTGTGACGCTGGAGCCAGGGTAGGCCAAGAAGGATGTCAGAAGTACAGTTCGGCAAAACAAAGAATTCAATCTTTTCTTGGTGAAGAACACCAACGGACATGAGCAGGGGTTCGGTGCGGTAACGCACGGTACAATCCAAATTCTCTCCATTTACAGAGGATATGAAGAAGGGTTTGATGAGACGGGTAACAGGAATGTTGAACCTGTTGATGAAAGAGGCTTCAATAAAGTTTCCTGCAGAACCAGAGTCCAGGAAGGCCACCGCAGGGAAGAGGGAGCCAGCAGAAGGAGAAATCCGCACAGGAATAGTCAGACGTGGAGAGGAAGAATTCACACCCAGTAACGCCTCTCCCACGTTCACTAGGTGCGGGCGTTTCCCTGACGCGGAGGACGAATAGGGCAGTCTTTTAGGAAGTGATCAGAGCTCGCACAATAAAGGCATAAGTTCTCGTTCCTACGGCGAGACCTCTCTTGTAGGGTCAGGCGAGACCGGTCCACTTGCATAGCCTCCTCGGCGGGAGGCACGGTAACAGGATGCATTGGATTCAGAAAGAGAGGAGCCAGGCGCGGATAACGCCTGGTGCGAACAAGATCTTTCTCCTGGCGAAGCTCTTGGCGTCTTTCGACGTAACGCATATCGATGCGGGTAGCTAAATGGATGAGTTCCGTCAAGGAAGAGGGTATCTCTCGTGCGGCCAGACAATCCTTGATTTGGCCGGATAAACCCTTCTTGAAGGTCGCGCAGAGAGCCTCATTATTCCAAGCTAACTCTGAGGCCAGTGTGCGGAACTGTATGGCATATTCGCCCACAGAAGAGTTTCCTTGGACAAGGTTAAGCAGGGCGGTTTCAGCGGACGAGGCTCGGGCTGGTTCCTCAAAAACGCTGCGAACCTCAGCAAAGAAGGACTGAACGGTGGCTGTAGCAGGGTCGTTGCGGTCCCAGAGTGGCGTGGCCCAGGCCAAGGCCTTTCCAGACAACAGAGAGACCACGAATGCCACTTTAGACCGTTCTGTGGAAAACTGGTCAGACATCATCTCAAGATGCAGGGAACATTGGGACAAGAATCCCCGGCACATCCTAGAATCCCCGTCAAATTTCTCCGGAAGAGACAGGCGAATTCTCAAGGTAGTAGCGGCAGCTCGGAGAGGGGAAGATGCTGGAGGCTGCGGCGGCAGAAGCTGCTGGACCATGGCGGTCAACTGTGACAGCTGCAGTCCTTGTTGGGCGATCTGTTGCGACTGCTGGGCAACCACGGTAGTGAGGTCAGCGAGATTTGGCAGCGGTACCTCAGCGGGATCCATGGCTGGATCTACTGTCACGGGCCGGACTGGCAGCTATAGAGGAGGGAGGAGGTGGATCCTCTGTACCAGAGAGGGGATGGCACAAATCGCACTGAGGGACCGGTTCTAAGAAGCTACCGGTTTTCACCAGAGCCCGCCGCAAGGCAGGATGGACTTGCTGTGGCGGTAGCAACCAGGTCGTGTCCTCCAGTAGCGACTCCACCTCTCTGGCGGCTGAGGCCGGTGCGGTATACAAGGACTAGGCAGAGGCAAGGTCAGACGTAGCAAAAGATCAGGGCAGGCGGCAACGGTTCGTGGTCAGAAACAATGGCAGAAGGTCAGATACACAGGCAAGGCAAACTTCAAAACACTTCCACAAGGTACTAGGACAACAAGATCCGGCAAGGACAGGAAGGGGGAGTGGGTTTTTAAGTGTTTTGGAGTGTGACACAGTAATTGGACCAGGCACCAATCAATGGTGCACTGGCCCTTTAAATTTAAGAAGACCGGCGCGCGCGCGCCCTAGAGAGCAGCGGGACCGCGCGCCGGGACGGAGCAGGGGGAGGAGGCCGGTGAGCAGGATGGGATGCGATCTGCGGGCGGACAGGTGCCGCCGCATGGATCGCATCCCCGCCAGCATCAGAGCAGGGCTCACGGTCAGAGGAGCCGACCGGAGCGCTGCAGGGGGACAGACGCCGCGGGCGCTCCGGGATGGATGGGACACCCGGAGCGCTCGGCGTTACAGACCTCAAGGCCCCTTTTGTAAAGGTTCAAAAGTTCCGGATGGAATCGATTCGTTCGGTGGTTGCTGCGCTCCATCCGGGGGACTTCCTGGCATCTTTGGATATCAGGGACGCATACTTACATGTCTCCATCTGCATCAGGCATCAAAGGTTCCTGCGCTTTACGATCGGCGAAGACAACTATCAATTTGTGGCTCTTCCCTTCGGCCTTGCATCGGCACCAAGAGTTTTCACCAAGGTGCTCGCCCCGATTTTAGCTTTGCTGAGACAGCGCGGCATTGCTATCGTGGGCTACTTGGACGATCTTCTTCTGAGAGCTCCTTCAAGCTCAGAATTAGAGGAAGATGTGTCTATAGCCAGTCAGACCCTCCGGGAGTTTGGTTGAGTACTGAACTTCCAGAAGTCGGTGTTAGTACCGTCCCAGCACCTAGAGTACCTGGGGTTGATTCTGGACTCCTCGGAGGCAAGAGTCTTTGGTGGCGCATGCACCCTGGCGACTGCCACTGCGGGAGGACCTTCTCTCGCAAGATTCCATTCTTCATCCTGCTTTACAGTCACTGGTTTTAACGGCGTGGCTATTAAAAGCCAGGTACTAAGGGACCGAGGCCTGTCGGATTCGGTCATTTCAACCATGTTGAGGGCACGGAAATCTTCTTCTAGGAAGATCTACCATCGCACGTGGAGATCCTACATTTCTATGTGTGAGAAGATGGAACGGCATCCACGGGCATATTCGGTTTTCAGGATCCTGCTGTTTTGGAGTGGATCAGAAACTTGCCTTAAGCACCATTAAGGGGCAGATTTCAGCCTTGGCTGTTTTCTTTCAGCGACCCCTGGCGGCTCATTCACTGGTGAGTACGTTTGTGCAAGGAGTCCGTCATGTGGCTCCTCCGGTGCGACCACCAATACCTCCGTGGGATTTGAATCTGGTGCTCTCGGCACTTCAGAAACCTCCTTTTGAGGACACCAGGGAAATTCCTCTTTTGACGCTCTCTCAGAAGGTGGCCTTCCTGGTAGCCATCACATCCATCAGGAGGGTTTCTGAATTGGCGTCCTTGTCTTGCAAGTCCCTATATTTGGTCCTCCATAAGGATAAAGCGGTGCTGCGCCCACAGCCTTCCTTCCTTACGAAGGTGGTTTCGGACTTTCACCTGAATGAGAACATTGTACTTCCATCCTTGTGTCCTCAGCCATCGCATTCCAAGGAGGTTGCGCTGCATTCTTTAGACGTGGTACGTGCCTTGCGGGTGTACCTGTCGGCTACGGCTCCATTCCGGAGGTCTGACTCACTGTTTGTGTCTGTGTCTGGTCCGCAGAAGGGTCTGGCGGTCTCGTCGGCCACCATTTCTCGGTGGATCAGGCAGACAGTCATCCAGGCCTATGCCCTTAAGGGGCAGGCGCCTCCCTTTCCTGTCATGGCGCATTAGACCAGGGCTATTGGTGCCTCTTGGGCTTTCTGACATCAAGCGTCTGTCTCTCAAGTGTGTAAGGCGGCGACCTGGTCATCCGTTCACTTTCTCAAATTTCTACAAGGTTGATGTGAGTGCATCTTCGGATGCTAGCTTCGGCCACAAAGTTTTGCAGGCGGCCATTTGAGGTTGCATCTCCTCCGTTGAGGAGCTCTGCTTGTTTGGGGTGAAATTGTTTTTTTGATTGCTGTTCCCACCCCTCATTTTTTGACACTGCTTGGGACGTCCCAACTGTTAAGACTTAAGAGGCTGTGTCCGTCCATGGACTAAAAGAGAAAATAGGATTTTTTGTACTCACCGTAAAATCAGTTTCTCTGTTGTCCATGGACGGACACAGCACCCACCCCTCCTTTTTTGGGTTTGTACTGCTTTTTACGAACTGAGCTGCTGACTTCCGGGTGCGGAGGGTTATGTCCCGAGGGACCGCCCCCTGGGCAGGGCTGTTCAACTCTGTTAAAGTAACATGTATTTAAATATCTACCATGTTCTGCCTAGTCTTCTCCTAAAGAACAGGAACATTACCCAACTGTCAAGACTTAAGAGACTGTGTCCGTCCATGGACGACAGAGAAAAGGATTTTATGGTGAGTACAAAAAATCCTATTTTTTGCGTCCTTCCTAACGAAAGTATAGTAACTCTTTATTGGGCGGGGGGTGTCACAGCTGTGGAGAATCTCTTAATATCCTGTACCCCTTCTTTGGTGATAAATGAGGACCACTTCCCCCATCACCCATGTGTGCCTTCTGACCTCTCATTTTATGTGAGCAGATTTTGTATATCTACATGACTAAGAAAACTTGAAAACTTGAATTCAACCAGATCTGTTCATCACTGATCATTACACACAATTCCACTACACTGTACACCAAGAACATCACTACCCCAACATGGACGACCACTGGACAAGACCATAATACAATTCTATTACACTCTATACAAAGAACGCTACACCCCCAACATGACCCACCACTGGACATGGTCAAAATACCATTCTATTACACTCTATACATAGAACACTACACCCCCAACATGATCCACCGCTGGACACGACCATAATACAATTCTATTGCACTCTATGCATAGAACACTACACCCCCCAACATGACCCACCACTGGATACGACCATAATACAATTCTATTACACGCTATACATAGAACGCTACACCCCCAACATGACCCACCACTGGACATGACCATAATACAATTCTATTACACTCTATACATAGAACACTACATCCCCCAACATAGCCCACCACTGGACATGATCATAATACAATTCTATTACACTCTATACATAGAACGCTACACCTCCAACATGACCCACCACTGGACATGGTCAAAATACAATTCTTTTACACTCTATACATAGAACACTACACCCCCAAACATGACCCACCACTGGATATGACCATAGTACAATTATATTACACTTTATACATAGAACACTACACCCACAAACATGATCATAATACAATTCTATTCCACTCTATACATACAACACTACACCCCCCAACATGACCCACCACTGGACATGACCATAATACAATTCTATTACAATCTATACATAGAAAACAGTACACCTCAAACATGACCCACCACTGGACATGGTCAAAATACAATTCTATTACACTCTATACATAGAACACTACACCCCAAACATGACCATAATACAATTCTATTACACTCTATACACAGAACACTACACCTCCAACATGGCCCACCACTGGAAATGACCATAATACAATGCTATTACACTCTATACCAGTGGTCTCCAAACTGGAGCCTTTTGCGTGCCTTTGTCAGGCCCCTGGGACACTATCCCTCCAACTGATACAAGGCACTATTCCTTCTACACCAACAATGGGCCATAATTCCTGTCACTGATACCAACAATAGGGCACTATTCCTACCACTCCCCCCAACAATGGGGCACTCTTTTTCCTACTAACACCAATGATGGGACACTATTCCTCCTACTGACACCAACTGCAGAGCCCTGTTCTTCCCACTGACACCAATGATGGGGCACTCTTTCATCCCCTGATACCAAGAATGGGGCACTATTCCTCCCAGTGATGGGGTACTATTTCTTCCCCTAATACCAACAATGGGGCAATATTCCTCCCACTATTACCAATCATGGGGCATTCTTTACTTTCGTTGACACCAGGGCATTATCTACTCACACGTGTCACAGTCCAGTCTTCTCAAAGTCTGGAGGAGAGTAAACCGGTCCTTTGTTCAGAAGGTTTGGAGACCCCCTGCTCTATACATAGAATGCTACACCCCCAATATGACCCACCACTGGACATGACCATAATCAACTCTAAAGCCTTGTACACACGGCGAGAATCTTGTCAGGAAAAAACTCGTTGTTTTTCTTAACGAGATTTTTTGACAAGAAATTTGTCCCGGCCGAGTGTACACACGCTTGATTCAAAGAACCCGTGGTTATTTGAATGAAGCGAACGCGGTGACGTCATCGACTACGACGAGCGTGCGCTCATCACATTCGATGCCGTCGCCGCCATCTTGCTACACCCTACCTATGCCTAGGAAGCTACCGCGCATGCGTCAAAGTCGTTTTGAGCATGCGCGGGTTTCCGCGGCGACAGGTAAGTGTACACACACAAACTTTTCTCGTCGAGAAACATGCCGACGAGAATCTCGACGAGAAAATAGAGAGCAGGTTCTCTATTTTTCTCGTCGAGATTCTTGCCAGTTTTCTTGACGAGAAAACTGAAAGCCGCGTGCACACGACCGATTAACTCGGCAAGAAAGCTCTGCCAGCAAGTTTCTTGCTGGTTCTTGCCGAGAAACTCGGTCGTGTGTACGAGGCTTAACATATGCTATTTGTATGTGGACCAATGAACCTCCAAATGTATATTTCTGGTCATATTTTCATATACCTATTTTTTTTTTTTTAAATACTTTGCTCTTTTCTAGTTCTTCCTCAAGTTTCTTGCATTAAATAGTTAAAACCAGATGGAAAATGTATCCGATCCTGTTTCCTAGAAGTCCATAAGCAATGATCCATCTGACAGACCGGAGATTAGGTCTCGTTAACTTACATAAGCTCGCTATAAAACAGCTTTCAATAAGTTGTCCAACTTGTGCCAGTTCAGCCTGCCTAGATGAGGTGACAAAGGAGAAATCCAGATATTACATAAGAGAAATTGGAACACTTTTATTCATCGTAGGCCTTGCTGCCAAGACCTTTTTTTGTTCTGCTCTCTCTCCGTGTCACCCGCCCTTAATTCTTTAAACATCTGTCCCTGTTTTACCCTTCTGGTTTCTGTTGTACGTCTATCAGTTTTGGTTGGGTTGGGTTGGAATGCAAAGCTTAGCCCAAACGATGATTCCAACATCGGACATTGGACAGTACATACCATTTTGTAGGAGCCCATCCTGAATCGGGGGCATCACCACCATGCAATATTTGCTCTGCTTGGAAATCCTGACCTAGATGTAGTGCTGATTTTTTTTTTTACATTTCTTCCCCAAACGCACAGTTGGACGCCTGGAAAACTACATTTCAAGATCTTTATTTCAGTTCTTTTCGTTTTTTAAAAGGGCATTACCTCAGTCCTCTGTGCTGTAAATATCACATCTTTTCATTTAAAGTTGATCTCCAAGCAACAAGCTAAAAAAAATACCCCGAGTGACTTTACCTGCCATAGACTTTGTATTTGTTTCAGCCAGTCCTGAGATTTAGCCCTGATTCACACCAGTGCGATTTGTCAGTTCAAAATTGCATGATAAGTCACACCACATTGCGCAAGCCTGCTGTTAGAATTCACAAGGAGCCCTACAGCCCCCCCCCCCCCCCCCCCCGGCCAATATATCAAGACCATATTTTTACTTAAAATACAGTAAAATGATTATTTGCGGACACAAACATAACAGAGAACCTGAGTGAAGTAGCCCTTTTTTTAATAGTTATTTACATTTAAAAAAATAAAAAGTATTTATTTTTTAAATGTTTAAAATATTTACAATAGTTTTATTTTACAATTTTATTTATTACAATGTTTTATTTTGTATTTTTTATAGAAGGGAAGGCTGCAGGGGGGGGGGGGGGATCAGAGGCAGCCAGAACAGGGAGGGGATCAGTGTCGGGGAAGAAAGAAATTACCGGAACGATGCCGTGTCTGTGTCTCTCCCTGCAGCAGCTGAAAGCCGGCAAGAGGGGGCGAAACTGGCTTTCAGCTGCTGCAGGGAGCCGCACAGGGCATCCTTCTGTAATTGCCCCTCAGCCTGACCCTACTAATTCCCCCTTCTTTGGGCCCCCCTGTGTGCCTGGGCCCCCTACAGGAGGACTGGTGCCCCCCCTATCAGCGGCCCTGTGCACAAGCGCAGCGGCTCCAGCCGCTGTAGCTCTTCTTATTGGACAGACTGATAGCAGCTCCCTCTGCTGTCAATCAAAAGCTGTGACACGGGAGCAGGGGGGCAGGGACCAGTCCCGCTGTCTGTGTCAATGGTGGACGTAGCAGTGGGACTCGGGAGCGAGCCCGCATGGGTGCCCCTATGGAAAGCGGCTTTTCATGGGGGCACCCGATGAAGAGGAGAAGCCTGGAGCACCGCCGGGGGACCCCAGAAGAGAGGATCAGGGCTGCTTTGTGCAAAACCGTTGCACAAAGCAGGTAAGTATAGACATGTTTGTTATTTTTATAAAAAAAAATAATCAAAGCTTTACAATGACTTTAACCACTTCACCATTGGAAGGATTTACCCTCTTTATGACCAGGCCAATTTTTGGGATACGGCACTGCGTAGTTTTAACTGACAATTACGCGGTCATGCAACATTGAATACAAAAAAAAGTTACGTCCTTTTTTTTTCAGAAAATAGAGCTTTATTTTGGTGCTATTTGATCATCTCTGCGGTTTTTATCTTTTGCGCTATTAACAAAAAAAAAGTAAAAATTTTGAAAAAAAAAACGATATTTTTTTACTTTTTGCTATAATAAAAATCCAAAAAACAAATACAAAAAAACTAATTTCTTCATTCTTTAGGCCAATATGTATTCTTCTACATATTTTTGGTAAAAAAAAATCAATAAGCGTATATTGATTGGTTTGCGCAAAAGTTATAACGTCTACAAAATAGGGGATAGATTTATTTCATTTTTATTATGATTTTTTTTTTTTTTACTAGTAATGGCGGTGATCTGCGATTTTTAGCGGGACTGCGACATTGCGGCGGACAGATCGGACGCTTTTGACACTTTGGGACCATTGACATTTATACAGCAATCAGTGCTAAAAAGAGCCACGGATTACTGTATAAATGACACTGGCAGGGAAGGGGTTAACACTGGGGGGGGGGGGGGTCAAGGGGTTAAGTGTTCCCTAGGGAGGTGTTTCTGTGGGGGGGAGGGGACTGACGGGGAGTAGAGAGTGATCGCTGTTACTGATCACTAGGCACAGCAGATCTCTCTCTACTTCCCTCTCAGAATAGGGATCTGTTTACATTGACAAATCCCCATTCTGGCTTACCAGCTTGGACATACCTCCTATCAGAGAAGGTCAGTGACACTTGTGGCTCTAAACCCAGCCAGGGCCAGTTCACCGTCCTAGGAACCTCCTTGGGCATATGAACCCACCATCCGGGTGATGTAATCACAGAAGATCCCCAAAATACAAAAGACTCGCCATAGTATAACCTACCTGCAGGAGAAGCCCACGATGTCCCCGTCTTCCTCGCTAGTAGCGAGCATCCATTGTTCACCCCTCTTCCTTCCGGGGCCGCGAACTCCGGGCTCTGTGACTGGCCAAAGTTGCGTGACGTCACTCCCGCGCATGCACGCGGGAGCCACCTTTAACGGCATGTCCCTTTCTAACCCGTACGGCAATTTGCAAATATCTCCTAGACCGTGCAGGTCTGCAAGATAGTTCAAGCACCTACAGGTAAGCCTTAATCTAGGCTTAGCTGTAGGTTAAAGTGGTTGTAAAGGGTTTACAATTACAACCACTTTAATTTCCGTTTTATCTCTCTCTATCCTAATTTCTTTTTTCTTTGTTCCTCCCCCTCTTTTCCTCTACCTTCCATGTATTCTCTATTTTTATTCTTTCTCTTACTCATTGGTGGGGGTTGAGGGGAATGGGATGAGTGGCAGTGCTGGCGGGGAGTTGGGATCAGTGGCAGTGCTGGGGGGAGTTCTGATCAGCCAACTTAGGTGCTCTTGATCAAGGTCATCTGAGAACTGTTGTGGAGACTTTTAATGGCAACTCTAATCACAAGTAGTGTTACTCACTGTGTCCCTGACTTTGTGGTGTCTCGCAGCAGTGACACCTATGCCGAAATCAGGAGATAGGGTCTCCTTCAGCCCCTCCCACTTCGCATTCCTCACCAGTCAGCTGACCTCTAGTCTCTGCCCCCCAGCCATGCCGTGAACTGAATGGGCGGCTGCGAAGAGGCTGAGTGGGCGACCGTGGGCTCCGGGAACAGCCCTGCTGCGAAAAGGCTGGGAGAGCAGTGCGTGCTTCAGGAACAGCCCAGGATTCGGTGACCCCTGGCAAATCGTCATTCGACCCCCTGAGGGGGTCCTGACCCCCAGGTTGAGAACACTAGTGGCTAGACCCAAGCCTGAGTCAGCTCGGGTCTAGCCTACCAAAATGTGTGTTCCATTCTTACGCGTTTCGTCATCAAGCATGACGTCATCAGAAGCTCACAAGTCTCACTGACCTTCCGTAAAAGGAGGGAATGTGCAAGCTGGTAAGCGAGCACTTTGTTTATGGTGGAGGTGATAGTTGAAGGATCACATACTACAAGGTGGCGGATGGTGCAGATACTGTCAAAGAATCTTTTTCATCACGTTTGGACTTTTATTCTATCACTGGTTACTTATAATTCCAATATTTGCACAACTCTGTATATGACTGTACAATGTAAGTATGTATGTGCGATACCTGTGGGATCCCTCTAGAAGCTGGAAATGACTGGAATGGACACCGCTACTCTAGTGATCTCCACTAGCTTCCTGGTCCCGTGCCGAGCTCCTGCCCTGCTGCATTCTGGACACAGGAGGTCAGCCACTTGGTACAGTCACCACCCAGAGAACTCTTTGCGTTTTCTGAATTAATGCAGAGTGTTCCCTGATTAGATAAGGTGGGGAGGTGACGTCACCATCTCCACCTTGTCCAATCAGAAAACACTTTGCATTTTATTGAGAACAAATGCGTCACGCAGGTGTAAATGGGGGCATCGAGGATTGTGGTTACATCTCCTCTAGTGTATTCCAGCATGTATAAGGACAGAAATAATAGGCACGGACAAAGCAAAAGGTGAATTTTATCACAATGCGCCATCTCGTTCTCACTCTGCGAAGGCACAACCTGTCACGGCATCGTCTGACGTACAAAATGGCATTGCCATCCGAAGCCTTGGAACCGTCGCTGTTATTTCACAGATATCCTTGAGCTATCAGACAAGCTCAATTAGCCTCACAATATATATATTTGTTATCTCATTAATAGAGATTTGAAATGGCACAGACAGAGGTTTTACTTATTTAAAAGACGTTTCTGGTTTAGCAATCTGACGAGATTAAAAACCTCAGAGTACGGCAAAAACAAATTGTATTATTTTAGGAAGTAGAGCTTCTGAAACCGAACGCAACCAATTAAAGCTTCTACCTTTTCCCAGTAATTTGCAATCCGAAATTTGACAGCCAAGCAAGTTTTGTGCCTTCCACCCACCCACTACATCATTCTGGTACAAGGCACAGCACATGCATAGCAAAGCAACAAAAAAAACATTCATGGGCTGGAACATGGGGCCGGGGGCCCCAGAGAAAAAACATTAAGGGGGCCCCCCTTTTACTCAAATTTTCATTGCAAGGGCCATTTAGTAGTGATACAGAATACAAATTGATTTAAAGAAATCATATAGATGTTCATAAACGATATTTACATTCATTTTATCCAAATATACTAGCCTAGGGCTATTGGATATATCACACTGTGCTTCTGGGCACCATAGCAGCCACATGGTGTTCTGACATCTGGGCATCATAGCAGTCCCATGGTGTTCTGACATCTGGGCACCATAGCAGCCCCATGGTGTTCTGACATCTGGGCCCCATAGCAGCCCCATGGAGTTCTGACATCTGGGCCCCATAGCAGTCCCACGGTGTTCTGACATCTGGGCACCATAGCAGCCACATGGTTTTCTGACATCTGGGCCCCATAGCAGCCACATGGTGTTCTGACATGTGGGCATCATAGCAGTCCCATGGTGTTCTGACATCTGGGCCCCATAGCCGTCTCATGGTGTTCTGACATCTGGGCCCCATAGCAGCCCCATGGAGTTCTGACATCTGGGCCCCATAGCCGTCCCATGGTGTTCTGACATCTGGGCACCATAGCAGCCACATGGTGTTCTGACATCTGGGCCTCATAGCAGACCCATGGAGTTCTGACATCTGGGCACCATAGCAGCCACATGGTGTTCTGATATCTGGGCACCATAGCAGTCCCATGGTGTTCTGACATCTGGGCACCATAGCAGCCACATGGTGTTCTGACATCTGGGCCTCATAGCAGCCCCATGGTACTCTGACATCTGGGCACCATAGCAGCCACATGGTGTTCTGACATCTGGGCACCATAGCAGTCCCATGGTGTTCTGACATCTGGGCACCATAGCAGCCCCATGGTGTTCTGACATCTGGGCCTCATAGCAGCCCCATGGAGTTCTAACATCTGGGCACCATAGCAGTCCCATGGTGTTCTGACATCTGGGCACCATAGCAGCCACATGGTGTTCTGACATCTGGGCCTCATAGCAGACCCATGGAGTTCTGACATCTGGGCACCATAGCAGCCACATGGTGTTCTGACATCTGGGCACCATAGCAGTCCCATGGTGTTCTGACATCTGGGCACCATAGCAGTCCCATGGTGTTCTGACATCTGGGCACCATAGCAGCCACATGGTGTTCTGACATCTGGGCCTCATAGCAGCCACATTGTGTTCTGACATCTGGGCACCATAGCAGCCCCATGGATTTCTGACATCTGGGCATCATAGCAGCCCCATGGTGTTCTGACATCTGGGCCCCATAGCAGCCACATATTGCTCTGACCGCTGAGCCCCAGAGCAGCTCCATGGTATACTGGCTTCTCGACCTCACAGCAGTCGCATAGTGTGTTGTCTATTGGGCTCCATTGTACTACCATGGTGTATTGGCTTCTGGGCCTCATAAGCTTGTGCTGGCTATTGGGCCTTATTGCACTACCAGGATTTCTGGGCCCCATAGCAGTCACATAGTGTGCTGGTTTCTGGGCCTCATAGCAGTCATGGCATGCTGGCTTCTTGATCCTATATCACTGGCAAGGTGTGCTGGCTCCTGGGCTACATAGTAGTCGCATGGTGTCCTAGTTTCTAGGTACCATGTAGCAGTCACGTGATGTGGTGGCCCCATAGCATTTACATGGTATGCTGGCTTCTGATCCTCATAGCAGTCATGGCATGTCTGCTTCTTGATCCCATAGCATTGATGTGGTGTGCTGGCGACCACACGGCGGCATCTTAAAGGGGACGTACCTGTATGCCCATATACCTGTCCATGCCATTCTGTCGACGTAAATAGGCGTGCGGCGGTCCTTAAGTGGTTAAGAGTTCACTTTACTGGAACTAAGGGGCCAAGCCCAACCCCTGAAAAACAACCCCACACCAAATGCGTTTCTGGAAGAACGGTCAAACGTTCCCATAGACACCCTCCTAAACCTTGTGGACGGCTTTCCCAGAAGAGTTGAAGCTGTTATAGCTGCAAGGGGTGGGCCAACTCAATATTGAACCCTACGGACTAAGACTGGGATGCCATTAAAGTTCATGTGCGTGTAAAGGCAGGCGTCCCAATACTTTTGACAATATAGTGTATATCAAGCACCTTTCAGGAATGCAACCAGTAAGAGAAAACAGACGTGACTCCAATGTTTGTATCAGGGCAGAGCTGAACTGACAGTTGTCTAGTAGAAGACTCGGGGATGAGTGAAATAACCGTATTTGTTTAATAAAAATGGAATTACTCTCTGGGAGAGCTGGCTCCGCTTGCAGCTCCGTCGCTAACAAGATGTATGTTTTTCTTTGCGGGGACGGTTAGAACTTTGTAGAAAATCTGGTAAAACTATTAACATCTGTGTTCTGTTATCCGGCTTGGGCGAGGAGCTATTGTATAACGTGTTACATGCCGCCTCTTTTGGGTGACTTATTTTGTTGTTTTGTAACGAGGCGTTGAGAAAGTCATGAAGGAAACCAGGGGATGGGTAATAGGATGGATTGAAGGCCCATCTTCCACCAAAATTCGTTTTTAAATGTTATTCTTTGCAAATTTATTATAAAAAAACCTTTGCTCAATACTTTGGTGAACAGGGCTGGACTGGGACAAAAATGTGGCCCTGGACTTCATCCAGACTGGCCCAGGGCACATCAGGGCTCGGGGCACAGGGCACATAGCACATCAGGGCACAGGGCACATCAGGGCATGGAGAACAGGGCACATAGTATATCGGGGTACAGGGCACGGAGAACAGGGCACATAGTATATCAGGGCACAGGGCACATCAGGACACGGGGCACAGGGCACATAGCACTTTAGGGCACATAGCACATCAGGGCACGGGGCACATCAGGGCACGGAGAACAGGGAACAAAGTATATCAGGGCACAGGGCACATCAGGACACAGGGCACATAGCACATCAGGGCACAGAGAACAGGGCACATAGTATATCAGGGCACAGGGCACATCAGGACACAGGGCACATAGCACATCAGGGCACATAGCACATCAGGGCACGGGGCACATCAGGGCACAGAGAACAGGGCACAAAGTATATCAGGGCACAGGGCACATCAGGGCACAGGGCACATAGCACATCAGGGCACAGGGCACATCAGGGCACGGAGAACAGGGCACATAGTATATCAGGGCACAGGGCACATCAGGACACGGGGCACAGGGCACATAGCACATCAGGACACGGGGCACAGGGCACATCAGGATACGGGGCACATAGCACATCAGGGCTCAGGGAACATTGCACATTATGGGGCACATCGTTTACCAGCCAGCATGCAGAGTAGCGCAGGAAGCGTGTGTAATAATTTCTCTCTCATGTCACGCTGCTCCCCGGCGGCATCTCCTCTCTTCTCGTCCATCCCAGATGATGTCACAAGCAAATGGGGATGGATGAGAAGAGAGGAGGGGCCGCCGGGGAGCAGCGTGACATGAGAGAGAAATTATTACACACGCTTCCTGCGCTACTCTGCATGCTGGCTAAATCTCGATCTACCCATCGGGCGCCAGCTGTCGGCGATTGATGGGTAGATCGCCGCGGACCTCCGACCGGCCCACTGAGTCATCGGACCACCGGGAGTTTTCCGGTAGTCCCGATGGCCAGTCCATCCCTGTTGGTGAAGCACCTTTCGGCACCAATTACAGCCTCAAGACTTTGAGTATGATGCTACAAGCTTGGCACACCGATTTTTGGGCAGTTTCTCCCATTCTTCTTCTTTGCAGGATCTCTCAAGCTCCATCAGGTTGGATGGGGGGTGTCGGTGCACAGCCATTTTCAGATCTCTCCAGAGATGTTCAATCGGGTTCAAGTCTGGGCTCTGGCTGGGCCACTCAAGGACATTCACAGAGTTGTCCCGTAGCCACTCCTTTGTTATCTTGGCTGTGTGCTTAGGGTCGTTGTCTTGTTGGAAGATGAACCTTCTCCCCAGTCTGAGGTCCAGAGCGCTCTGGAGCAGGTTTTCATCAAGGATGTCTCTGTACATTGCTGCATTCATCTTTCCCTCCATCCTGACTAGTCTCCCAGTTCCTGCTGCTGAAAAACATCCCCACAGCATGATGCTGCCACCACCATGCTTCACTGTAGGGATGGTATTGGCCAGGTGATAAGCGGTGCCTGGTTTCCTCCAGACATGACGCTTGTCATTTAGGCCAGAGAGTTCAATCTTTGTTTCATCAGACCAGAGAATTTTGTTTCTCATGGTCTGAGAGTGCTTCAGGTGCCTTTTGGCAAACTCCAGGTGGCTGTCATTTGTCTTTTACTGAGGAGTGGCTTCTGTCTGGCCACTCCCCCATACAGGCCTGATTGGGGGAGGGCTGCAGAGATGGTTGTTCTGGAAGGTTCTCCTCTCTCCACAGAGAAACGTTGGAGCTCCGTCAGAGTGACCATCGGGTTCTTGGTCACCTCCCTGACTAAGGCCCTTCTCCCCCAACCGCTCAGTTTGGCCGGGCGGCTCTAGGAAGAGTCCTGGTGGTTCCAAACTTCTTCCATTTACAGATGATGGAGGCCACTGTGCTCATTGGGACCTTCAATGCTGCAGAAATGTTTCTGTACCCTTCCCCCGATCTGTGTCTCCATACAATCCTGTCTCCGAGGTCTACAGACAATTCCTTGGACTTCATGGCTTGGTTTGTGCTCTGACATGCACTGATAACTGTGGGACCTTCTATAGACAGGTGTGTGCCTTTCCAAATCATGTCCAATCAACTGAATTTACCACAGGTGGACTCCAATCAAGTTGTAGAAACATCTCAAGGATGATCAGTGGAAACAGGATGTACCTGAGCTCAATTCTGAGTGTCATGGCAAAGGCTGTGATACTTATGTACATGGGAGGAGCCTGTGATACTTATGTACATGGGAGGAGTCTGTGATACTTATGTACATGGGAGGAGCCTGTGATACTTATGTATGTGGGAGGAGCCTGTGATACTTATGTACATGGGAGGAGCCTGTGATACTTATGTACATGGGAGGAGTCTGTGATACTTATGTACATGGGAGGAGTCTGTGATACTTATGTACATGGGAGGAGTCTGTGATACTTATGTACATGGGAGGAGTCTGTGATACTTATGTACATAGGAGGAGCCTGTGCTACTTATGTACATGGGAGGAGTCTGTGATACTTATGTACATGGGAGGAGTCTGTGATACTTATGTACATGGGAGGAGCCTGTGATACTTATGTACATGGGAGGAGTGTCTGTGATACTTATGTACATGGGAGGAGCCTGTGATACTTATGTACATGGGAGGAGTCTGTGATACTTATGTACATGGGAGGAGCCTGTGATACTTGTGTACATGGGAGGAGTCTGTGATACTTATGTACATGGGAGGAGCCTGTGATACTTGTGTACATGGGAGGAGTCTGTGATACTTATGTACATGGGAGGAGCCTGTGATACTTATGTACATGGGAGGAGCCTGTGATACTTATGTACATGGGAGGAGCCTGTGATACTTATGTACATGGGAGGAGCCTGTGATACTTATGTACATGGGATTTATTTTGTTTTTAATAAATTTGCGAACATTTCAAACAAACTTCTGTCACGTTGTTATTATACGTTATTGTTTGTAGAATTTTGAGGAAAATTGAGAATTTAATCCTTTTTGGAATAAGGCTGTAACATAACAAAATATGGAAAAAGTGAAGCTCTGTGAATACATTCCGGATGCTCTGAATTTTCATCATCTCATTCCCTTCATTCTTGGTCCTGGTGTCACTGGTTCAGGAAGTAAAGGGAAATCTGGCCAATGAGGTCATGGCATACAAAAAAAAAAAAAACATAGGTTCTAACCCTTGTCCCATTTTATTTAAAACTGGAAGAAAATTTTTCCCTAGAGTTGGGCGCGTTCCACAAACCAGTGCCGACAGTTAGAACTATTTCCCCCCTTGTAGACCACTCACAGAGGCAGTAGTATTAAGAGCCACATCTTTTTTAGGTTTTTATTGCTGTCTGCGTCCTGCGCTTGGTAGATTCACCCTCTCTACTTTTCCTGGGGACCATTGTCTTCTTCATGACTACAGGTCCTTCTCAAAAAATTAGCATATTGTGATAAAGTTCATTATTTTCTGTAATGTACTGATAAACATTAGACTTTCATATATTTTAGATTCATTACACACAACTGAAGTAGTTCAAGCCTTTTCTTGTTTTAATATTGATGATTTTGGCATACAGCTCATGACAACCCAAAATTCCTATCTCAAAAAATTAGCATATCATGAAAAGGTTCTCTAAACGAGCTATTAACCTAATCATCTGAATCAACTAATTAACTCTAAACACCTGCAAAAGATTCCTGAGGCTTTTAAAAACTCCCAGCCTGGTTCATTACTCAAAACTGCAATCATGGGTAAGACTGCCGACCTGACTGCTGTCCAGAAGGCCATCATTGACACCCTCAAGCAAGAGGGTAAGACACAGAAAGAAATTTCTGAACGAATAGGCTGTTCCCAGAGTGCTGTATCAAGGCACCTCAGTGGGAAGTCTGTGGGAAGGAAAAAGTGTGGCAGAAAACGCTGCACAACGAGAAGAGGTGACCGGACCCTGAAGAAGATTGTGGAGAAGGACCGATTCCAGACCTTGGAGGACCTGCGGAAGCAGTGGACTGAGTCTGGAGTAGAAACATCCAGAGCCACCGTGAACAGGCGTGTGCAGGAAATGGGCTACAGGTGCCGCATTCCCCAGGTCAAGCCACTTTTGAACCAGAAACAGCGGCAGAAGCGCCTGACCTGGGCTACAGAGAAGAAGCACTGGACTGTTGCTCAGTGGTCCAAAGTACTTTTTTCGGATGAAAGCAAATTTTGCATGTCATTCGGAAATCAAGGTGCCAGAGTCTGGAGGAAGACTGGGGAGAGGGAAATGCCAAAATGCCTGAAGTCCAGTGTCAAGTACCCACAGTCAGTGATGGTCTGGGGTGCCATGTCAGCTGCTGGTGTTGGTCCACTGTGTTTTATCAAGGGCAGGGTCAATGCAGCTAGCTATCAGGAGATTTTGGAGCACTTCATGCTTCCATCTGCTGAAAAGCTTTATGGAGATGAAGATTTCATTTTTCAGCACGACCTGGCACCTGCTCACAGTGCCAAAACCACTGGTAAATGGTTTACTGACCATGGTATTACTGTGCTCAATTGGCCTGCCAACTCTCCTGACCTGAACCCCATAGAGAATCTGTGGGATATTGGGAAGAGAAAGTTGAGAGACGCAAGACCCAACACTCTGGATGAGCTTAAGGCCGCTATCGAAGCATCCTGGGCCTCCATAACACCTCAGCAGTGCCACAGGCTGGTTGCCTCCATGCCACGCCGCATTGAAGCAGTCATTTCTGCAAAAGGATTCCCGACCAAGTATTGAGTGCATAACTGAACATAATTATTTGAAGGTTGACTTTTTTTGTATTAAAAACACTTTTCTTTTATTGGTCGGATGAAATATGCTAATTTTTTGAGATAGGATTTTTGGGTTTTCATGAGCTGTATGCCAAAATCATCAATATTAAAACAAGAAAAGGCTTGAACTACTTCAGTTGTGTGTAATGAATCTAAAATATATGAAAGTCTAATGTTTATCAGTACATTACAGAAAATAATGAACTTTATCACAATATGCTAATTTTTTGAGAAGGACCTGTATAAGGGATGGGAAGTCCAAAATGTAGAGTTGGTACCTCAACAGTGTAGCCCTCACCCCAGTAAGGGCTGCTGATTTGTCCCAGGTTCTTTTCCCAAATATGTGCAACAGTAACCAGGCACAGAGCAACATTCACTCCTCTGGCTCAATGAAAAGTCTGGGGGTTGCCTTTTTCTGTATTTATTGCTGAGTACCTTGGATACGTCACAGGGAGCTGTGGGATCCTACAGAATGCTAAACAGAAATAAGAGGACACTAGAATAGTCTCCTCAATAGTCGCTCAGGCAATGGACAGCACGGGGACACCATAAGCAATGTCCCAGGCCAGACAAGCCTTAGTATAGTGCACCAAGGGGGTCACAACAGTGAGGCCTCGTATACACGACCGAGTTTCTCGGCAAGAACCAGCAAGAAACTTGCTGGCAGAGATGTCTTGCCGAGAAACTCGTTCGTGTGTATGGTTTCTCGTCAAGAAAACCGACTAGAATCTCGATGAGAAAATAGAGAACCTGCTCTCTATTTTCTCGTCGAGATTCTCGTCGGCCTGTTTCTCGACGAGAAAAGTGAGTGTGTGTACACTTACCTGTCCTCCCGGAAGCCCGCGCATGTTGGAAATGAATTCGACGCATGCGCGGTAGCTTCCTAGGCATAGGTAGGGTATACCAAGATGGCGGCGACGGCATCGAATGTGACGAGCGCATGCTCGTCGTAGTCGATGACGTCACCGCGTACGCTCCATTCAAAGAACCGCGGGTTCTTTGAATCGAGCGTGTGTACACTCGGCCGGGACAAGTTTCTTGTCCAAGAATCTCGTCGAAAAAAACGACATGTTTTTTTCGACGAGAATCTCGCCCGTGTGTACGAGGCTTAACAGTCACCCAGAACCTTCACTCAGGTCTTTACTCACAAGTAGGGATGAGCTTCGTGTTCGAGTCGAACATACGTTCGACTCGAACATCGGCTGTTCGATCGTTCGACGAAGATCGAAAGATTTGGGCCGTTCGCGCCAAATTCGAGTGACGCGAACGGCCCACAATGCACTACGCCATCGCAGTGTCATCCAGGCGCTGTGATTGGCCAAGCATGCACTGTGACCCTGCATGCTTGGCCAATCACAGCGCCGGCAGCGAGGAGAGCAATGATTGGCCACAGGCAGGATGCCTGTGGCCAATTATTGCTGAGGGGGTTTAGTACACGCCCCACACTATAAAAGGCCGCCAGCGCGGCGGCCTTGTGTAGTGTGTTCCGGAGTAGGGAAAGAGAAGCATAGGCAGGGACAGTGTCATTATTTTTCCTTTACATAATCCTGGATTCCTTGTGTTTAGGGACAGATAAGGATAGGTAGGGAGAGTGTCAGTGTCAGTGTGCTATTCTGTGCTAATCCTTGTTTGTAGGGACAGAGAGGTACAGTGAGGGAAAGTGTCAGTGTGCTATTCTGTTCTAAACCAATTTTGCTGTTCCATATTTTCAACCCTTGAGTTTAGGGACAGAGAAGGACACTCGTAGAAATTATCAGTGTGCTATTCTGTGCTAAATCTTGTTTGTAGGGAGGGACAGAATAGGACAGTGAGGGAAAGTGTCAGTGTGCTATTCTGTTCTAAACCAATCTTGCTGAACCATATTTTCAATCCTTGAGTTTAGGGACAGAGAGGTACAGTGAGGGAAAGTGTCAGTGTGCTATTTTGTGCTAAATCTTGTTTGTAGGGACAGAGAGGTACAGTGAGGGAAAGTGTCAGTGTGCTATTCTGTTCTAAACCAATTTTGCTGTTCAATATTTTCAATCCTTGAGTTTAGGGACAGAGAAGGACACTCGTAGAAATTATCAGTGTGCTATTCTGTGCTAAATCTTGTTTGTAGGGAGGGACAGAGTAGGACAGTGAGGGAAAGTGTCAGTGTGCTATTCTGTTCTAAAACTATTTTGCTGAACCATATTTTCAATCCTTGAGTTGAGGGACAGAGAGGTACAGTGAGTGAAACTGACAGTGTGCTATTCTGTTCTAAACCAATTTTGCTGTTCCATATTTTCAATCCTTGAGTTGAGGGACAGAGAGGTACAGTGAGTGAAACTGACAGTGTGCTATTCTGTTCTAAACCAATTTTGCTGTTCCATATTTTCAATCCTTGAGTTGAGGGACAGAGAGGTACAGTGAGTGAAACTGACAGTGTGCTATTCTGTTCTAAACCAAATTTGCTGTTCCATATTTTCAATCCTTGAGTTGAGGGACAGGGAGGTACAGTGAGTGAAACTGACAGTGTGCTATTCTGTTCTAAACCAATTTTGCTGTTCCATATTTTCAATCCTTGAGTTGAGGGACAGAGAGGTACAGTGAGTGAAACTGACAGTGTGCTATTCTGTTCTAAACCAATTTTGCTGTTCCATATTTTCAATCCTTGAGTTGAGGGACAGAGAGGTACAGTGAGTGAAACTGACAGTGTGCTATTCTGTTCTAAACCAATTTTGCTGTTCCATATTTTCAATCCTTGAGTTGAGGGACAGAGAGGTACAGTGAGTGAAACTGACAGTGTGCTATTCTGTTCTAAACCAATTTTGCTGTTCCATATTTTCAATCCTTGAGTTGAGGGACAGAGAGGTACAGTGAGTGAAACTGACAGTGTGCTATTCTGTTCTAAACCAATTTTGCTGTTCCATATTTTCAATCCTTGAGTTGAGGGACAGAGAGGTACAGTGAGTGAAACTGACAGTGTGCTATTCTGTTCTAAACCAATTTTGCTGTTCCATATTTTCAATCCTTGAGTTGAGGGACAGAGAGGTACAGTGAGTGAAACTGACAGTGTGCTATTCTGTTCTAAGCCAATTTTGCTGTTCCATATTTTCAATCCTTGAGTTGAGGGACAGAGAGGTACAGTGAGTGAAACTGACAGTGTGCTATTCTGTTCTAAACCAATTTTGCTGTTCCATATTTTCAATCCTTGAGTTGAGGGACAGAGAGGTACAGTGAGTGAAACTGACAGTGTGCTATTCTGTTCTAAACCAATTTTGCTGTTCCATATTTTCAATCCTTGAGTTTAGGGACAGAGAAGGACACTCGTAGAAATTATCAGTGTGCTATTCTGTGCTAAATCTTGTTTGTAGGGAGGGACAGAGTAGGACAGTGAGGGAAAGTGTCAGTGTGCTATTCTGTTCTAAAACTTTTTTGCTGAACCATATTTTCAATCCTTGTGTTTAGGGACAGAGAAGGATAGGCAGGGGACAGTGTCAGTGTCATTGTTGCTAAGCCTCCTGCACAGTATACACCTGAAGGTAGCCCTTATTGCTGTTTTTCCCATCT
Source organism: Rana muscosa (assembly GCA_029206835.1). Lineage (NCBI taxonomy): Eukaryota > Metazoa > Chordata > Amphibia > Anura > Ranidae > Rana > Rana muscosa. The sequence continues at coordinate 321,577,912 of CM055128.1, forward strand.
CCCTGCAGGCCATCCATTAAAATGTCTGGAAGGCAACCAAGGAGAGGCAGACAGTCAGGAGGCAAAAAAAGAGGGCAAGCAGGCTCTGTGTCTGGGGGCAACAGTGCTGGTCGTGTACGCGGTGCATTGTCATCAGCACATGGCCATGGGACACGCTTGTCCTTGTTTTCGGCAGCTGGACATGTTGAGCCACATCATGCCGAAGACTTGGTAGAGTGGATGACCAAGCCCACCTCATCCTCCTCATCCTCTCTCACCCAGGCTCAGGGTACTGGCAAAGCAGCTGCCAAAGCGTCCTCTTCTCTGGTATCATTATCTTCATTAGTCAATCCTTCCCTAGACTCACCATGCCCTCCTCCTGAGGAGTCCCCCGAACTGTTTGAGCACAGTGTTGGGTACATGCTCCAGGAGGATGCCCAGCGTTTGGAAGGATCTGATGATGATACCCAGATAGAGGAAGGCAGCAGCGTGAGAGCAGAGAGAGGGGATGCTCAAGAAGGACACCAATCTGGCAGTCATGCTCCAGCAGCTGCAGCATACTGCCAGATTGGCTCCAGTGATGAGGAGGGAGGGGATGATGAGGTCACTGACTCCACGTGGGTGCCTAATAGGAGAGAGGAGGAGGAGGAGGAGGATGAGGAGGAGGCACATCTCCAACGAGGCAGGATGCCCTTGAGTGGCCAGCGTATGGGCAGCACACCGACGGAATCAGAGCTCCGCCTGTGCAGGGCGCTGCCTCTGCCCGTCATTCAAAAAGTTCTTTGGTGTGGGCCTTTTTTGAGGCGAGTGCATCAGATCGCACAGCTGCTGTTTGCAACATATGTCTCAAGCGTATATCGCGTGGCCAAAACATCAGCCGCTTGGGCACCACATGCTTGATCAGACATATGTTGACCTGCCATGCAGCTCATTGGCAAGCCTACCTTAAAGACCCACACCAAAGAACAAAGCTGACCTCTTCTTGCACCGCATCAGCTGGGATCTCCAACCCCAGTATACCTTCAGTCCTCTCTGAAACATGCACTGAGAGGAATGAAGGTGTAGAATTAGGTGTGTCACAGCCAAGTACTTGCGGCCACTCTGCTAGCAGTACACCGACGTCCGATTCTAGCAGGCAAATTTCCCTGCCCCAGCTGCTGGACCGTCGAAAGAAGTTCACTCCCAGCCATCCACATGCCCAGCGGTTGAATGCTAGCTTGGCTAAATTGCTAGCGCTTCAACTGCTGCCTTTTCAGTTGGTAGACTCGGCCCCCTTCCGTGAGTTTGTGCAATGTGCGGTTCCTCAGTGGCAGGTTCCCAAACGCCACTTTTTCGCACGGAAGGCTATTCCGGCTCTCTACAGGCATGTGGAAGGCAATGTCTTGGCCTCGCTGGACAGGGCGGTCAGCGGTAAGGTGCATATTACCGCTGACTCATGGTCCAGCAGGCATGGACAGGGACGTTACCTTTCTTTCACGGCCCATTGGGTCACTCTTTTGGCAGCTGGGAAGGATGCAGGACAAGGTGCAGTAGTGTTGGAGGTTGTTCCACCGCCACGCCTCCAAAATGCTACTACTGGTTGTGACACACCTCTCTCCTCCACCCCCTCCTCTTCTTCTTCCTCCATGGCCTCTTCCTGTGGTTTGTCCTCGGAACCAGCGGTGCTCCGTAGGCGTTCAAGGGGCTACGCAAGTACGCAGGCAAAAAGATGCCATGCCGTGCTTACGCTGGTGTGTTTGGGGGACAGGAGCCACACTGGGGCAGAGGTCCTGTCTGCTCTGCAGGGGCAGGCCGAGAGGTGGTTGACGCCACGCCAGCTTAAGCCAGGAATGGTGGTTTGCGACAATGGCACCAACCTCCTCTCCGCCCTCCGACAGGGACAACTGACCCATGTGCCCTGTATGGCTCACGTCCTTAACCTGGTGGTGCAGTGGTTCTTGGGCAGGTACCCGGGCTTACAGGATGTCCTGAGGCAGGCCAGGAAAGTCTGTGTGCATTTCCGCAGATCTTATAATGCCAGTGCTCGCCTGGCTGAGCTTCAAAAGGAGTTGAACCTGCCCAAGAACCGCCTTATATGTGACATGCCCACCAGGTGGAACTCAACGTTGGCCATGCTGCAGCGGCTGCACACGCAGCAGAGGGCCATCAATGAGTACCTGTGCGACTACGGCACCAGGACAGGGTCAGGGGAGCTTGGTTTTTTTTCACCACGCCAGTGGGGCATGATCAGGGATGCATGCACTGTCCTGGCACCATTTGAGGAGGCCACGAGGATGGTGAGCAGTGACAGTGCATGCATCAGTGACACTGTACCTCTTGTCCACCTGTTGGAGCACACGCTGCGTGGAATAATGGACAGGGCACTTGAGGCAGAACAGAGGCAGGAAGAGGAGGACTTCCTTGCCTCTCAAGGCCCCCTTTACCCAGACAGTGTTCCTTCTGTCCCACCCATCGCACAGGAAGAGGAGGAGGAGGAGGAGGATTGTGTCAGCATGGAGGTGGAGGCTGGCACTCAGCATCATCAGCAGCAGTCTTTTAGGGATGATTTACAGTCCCAAGAAACCAGTGGACTTGTACGTGGCTGGGAGGAGGTGGCTGCGGATCATGTCGTCCTTAGTGACCCAGAGGACTCCGGACTGAATGCCTCAGCTAACCTACGCTGCATGGCCTCCCTGATCCTGCAAAGTCTGCGGAAGGATCCTCGTATTCTTCGGATCAAGGAGAGGGACCATTACTGGCTGGCCACTCTCCTTGATCCACGGTACAAGGGTAAGGTTGCGGACCTTATCGTACCATCGCAGAGGGAGCAGAGGATGAGACAACTCCGGGAGGCCTTGCAGAAAGGTCTGTGCAACGCGTTCCCAGAGACTGTGAGGTTACAAACTCCTGGTCCTGGACAACGAGTTGCTGAGGCTTCGGGCAGTCAAAGAAGGAGCGGTGGGGAAGGTGGCCGTCTGACCGATGCGTTCAGACAATTCTTTAGTCCGCAGCCCCAAAGTATGATTGGTTCCAGCAACCATCGCCAGCGTCTGATATACATGGTCCAGGAATACCTAGGGGCAAGGTCAGACTTGGACACCTTCCCCACCGAAAATCCTCTGGCTTACTGGGTCTTGAGGATGGATCACTGGCCAGAGCTTGCACAGTATGCAATTGAGCTACTGGCCTGTCCTGCATCCAGCGTTCTTTCAGAACGCACATTCAGTGCTGCTGGAGGATTTGTCACGGATCACAGGGTGCGCCTGTCCACCGACTCGGTTGATCGACTGACTTTCATGAAGATGAACCAGTCTTGGATCACCACCAGCTACCACACACCAGATGCTGATATAACAGACTAATTGATTTTAAAATGTCACATCCCTTCAAGACTGATGCTGATGCTGAGTGCCTGTGCTGTTATGTTGACTGGCTATCCTCCTCCTCCTCCTCAATGATACGATTAACGATGATAGCTTGGAAGATCATTTTGGTTTATGGGTGACGCCACCAGTGGCTAAGGCCCAATTTTTCAGCCCCTGTTTAACAGGGGCGTGTAATTAAAATTTTTGATGCAATACTTTGCAACAGGCCTCATTGCTGTGCTCCAAGTACAGTATCTGTGAGGGGTTGCAGTGTTGTGCCACCAGTGCCTAAGGCCCAATTTTTCAGCCCCTGTTCAACAGGGGTATGCAATTATAATTATTGATCTAATAATTCACAGCAGGGCCCATTGCTGCGTCCACCAAGAGTAACTGTCAGGCCTTACAGTGTTGTGGCACCAGCACCACCATCACCACCACCACCACCACCAAAGGCCCAATTTTTAAGCCCCTGTTCAACATAGCTATGCCATTTTTCCTAAAGATTTTCATCCATATTACCGGGACCAGACATTGCATTAAAGCCGCAAGCAGTTTTAAATGACTTTTTTCCCTTTAGAAATGTTATTTTGTGCAGGGACAGTTCTAAACACGGGAAACACGTGGCACTTCACAGGCATACTTTAGACACCCCCCAGGTACAATATTTAAAGGAATATTTGACTTTTTTTTTTCACTTTATGCATCATTAAAATGACTGCTCCCGGAAAACGTCCGTTTTTAAAACTTCTTTTTGCATTGATACATGTCCCCTGGTGCAGAAGCCGGGTTCCCAAACTCTGTTTCGGACAATAACATGGATAATAGTCATTATAATTAGCACTTTAGAATCCGAACGTTCGCATCCATTGTATTTAATAGGGTTCTAATGTTCGTGCGAACTTTCGGTCCGTTCGCGGGTTCTGGTGCGAACCGAACCCGGGGGTGTTCGGCTCATCACTACTCACAAGTCCCTTGGTAATTGAATGCCTCTCCCTCCTGTGTCAGGCAGTCCATAGTGGACACTTCAGACTAGATCCCTGGTGAAATTCCCCTTCTTTTAGCTTCAGAGATTTTCAGAAGATAGGCCCTAAGATCGGTACTGATTACTCACTGTATTCATTCTTAAATGGAGCATTGTAAACTGTGTTTACTATGCTTCAGTTTGTGAATGAACAGGAATATCAATTCATTCACTGTCCAGTGCAGCTGAGGCTGCAGAGAAAGGGATGGAGTAATCGCTGTCCTCAATCCCTTTCTCTGTCTCAGAACTGAGCCATCAGGGGTCTGTTTAGGCAAATCCCTGGGTAATTGGATGCCTCCCTCCTGTGTCGAGCAGACTTTTCCATAGTGGACTCCTCAGACTAGATCCTAGGTGAAATCCCCCTTCTTTTAGCTTCAAAGATTTTCAGAAGATAGCCCCCCCCCCCCCCAGCTCTAGCTTAGCTGGGACCTTGGGCAGCAACCCTCCAGGCTGGGAATTTCTCCTCCTGGACAAGAACCCTGACTGCTCCAGCTCCAAACTATCCATGTGCTCTGCAGCCATCTACAGGGCACACCTCCCCAGGGATTGGCTGAGACCCCATAAATATTCAGGCTACTCATTGACCTGCTCCACTATGTTCTGGAGCTTTCCAGAAGGCAAGGAGAAGCAATTAAGCTTGCAGCCTGTGGGACCCTGATTAGTCCAGAGCAATCACACACTGCTCCACTGATGACAGAAGAGCAAAATGACTAAATTTACCTAACCAACCTAGCAACTAGGGATGAGCTTTATGTTCGGGTCGAACATGAGTTCGACTCGAACATTGGCTGTTCGTCCGTTCGCCGAATAGCAAGCAATTTGGGGTGTTCGCGGCAAATTCGAAAAGCAGCGGAACACCCTTTAAAAGTCTATGGGAGAAATCAAAAGTGCTAATTTAAAAGGTTAATATGCAAGTTATTGTCATAAAAAGTGTTTGGGGACCCGGGTCCTGCCCCAGGGGACATGTATCAATGCAAAAAAAGTTTTAAAAACTAAAGTTTTTTCGGGAGCAGTGATTTTAATAATGCTTAAAGTGAAACAATAAAAGTGAAATATTCCTTTAAATTTCATACCTGGGGGGTGTCTATAGTATGCCTGTGAAGTGGCGCATGTTTCCCGTGTTTATAACTGTCCCTGCACAAAATGACATTTCTAAAGGAAAAAAAAAGTCATTTAAAACTACTCGTGGCTATAATGAATTGTCGGGCCCCGGCAATACAGATAAAAGTCATTGAAAAAAAAACGGCATGCCCCCACAGTCCATTACCAGGCCCTTTGGGTCTGGTATGAATATTAAGGGGAACCCTGAACGAAAATTAAAAAAAAAAAATGCGTGGGGGTCCCCCCCAATTCCATATCAGGCCCTTCAGGTCTGGTATGAATATTAAAGGGATCCCCATTTTTTTTTTTAAATGGAGAACAGTGGCGAAATCTTACATTAGGGAGATTTTGTTATAGTGCAACTGTCTAAGGAATTCATTCACTTTGGAGATATGGCCATTTTCTTAGCCATAGACCCAAAACGTTGATGTTTTGTTCCCCAAGCCACTTAGTTATGACAAGGTGCTCCATCATACTGGAAAAGACATTGTTCCTCACCGAACTGTTCTTGGGTGGTTGGGAGAAGTTGCTCTCGGAGGATGTTTTTGTACCGTTCTTTATTCATGGCGGTGCTCTTAGGAAAAATTGTGAGTGAGCCCCCCAATCCCTTGGCTGAGAAGCCCCCCCACACATGAATGGTCTCAGGAGGCTTTACTGTTGGTATGGCGAAGGACTGATGGTAGCGCTCACCTTTTGTTCTCCGGACAAAGTTTTTTCCGGATCCCCCAAACAATCGAAAGGTGATTCATCAGAGAAAATGACTTTACCCCAGTCCTCAACAGTCCAATCCCTGTACCTTTTGCAGGTTATTAGTCTGTCCCTGAGGTTTTTCCTGAACAAAAGTGTCTTCTTTAGGGATGAGCTTCGTGTTCGAGTCGAACATACGTTCGACTCGAACATCGGCTGTTCGATCGTTCGACGAAGATCGAACGATTTGGGCCGTTCGCGCCAAATTAGAGTGACGCGAACGGCCCACAATGCACTACGCCATCGCAGTGTCATCCAGGCGCTGTGATTGGCCAAGCATGCACTGTGACCCCGCATGCTTGGCCAATCACAGCGCCGGCAGCGAGGAGAGCAATGATTGGCCACAGGCAGGATGCCTGTGGCCAATTATTGCTGAGGGTGTTTAGTACACGCCCCACACTATAAAAGGCCGCCAGCACGGCGGCCTAGTGTAGTGTGTTCCGGAGCAGGGATAGAGCAGCATAGGCAGGGACAGTGACTTTTATTTCTTTCTTGCTTAACCTGGATTCCTTTAGTTTAGGGAAAGAGAAGGATAGGTAGGGAGAGTGTCAGTGTGTTTTGTGCTTGTGCTATATTGTGCTTAAAAAAAACATTTTTTCTAGGGACAGAAAACTGTAGGTAGGGAGAGTGTGTCAGTTTCTTTCACTGTCAAAGTCCTTGTTTCCAGGGACCTGGAAGGACAGTGAGTGAATTCTCCTTGTGCTAAATTGTGCTTAAAAAAAACATTTTTTCTAGGGACAGAAAACTGTAGGTAGGGAGAGTGTGTCAGTTTCTTTCACTGTCAAAGTCCTTGTTTCCAGGGACCTGGAAGGACAGTGAGTGAATTCTCCTTGTGCTAAATTGTGCTTAAAAAAAACATTTTTTCTAGGGACAGAAAACTGTAGGTAGGGAGAGTGTGTCAGTTTCTTTCACTGTCAAAGTCCTTGTTTCCAGGGACCTGGAAGGACAGTGAGTGAATTCTCCTTGTGCTAAATTGTGCTTAAAAAAAACATTTTTTCTAGGGACAGAAAACTGTAGGTAGGGAGAGTGTGTCAGTTTCTTTCACTGTCAAAGTCCTTGTTTCCAGGGACCTGGAAGGACAGTGAGTGAATTCTCCTTGTGCTAAATTGTGCTTAAAAAAAACATTTTTTCTAGGGACAGAAAACTGTAGGTAGGGAGAGTGTGTCAGTTTCTTTCACTGTCAAAGTCCTTGTTTCCAGGGACCTGGAAGGACAGTGAGTGAATTCTCCTTGTGCTAAATTGTGCTTAAAAAAAACATTTTTTCTAGGGACAGAAAACTGTAGGTAGGGAGAGTGTGTCAGTTTCTTTCACTGTCAAAGTCCTTGTTTCCAGGGACCTGGAAGGACAGTGAGTGAATTCTCCTTGTGCTAAATTGTGCTTAAAAAAAACATTTTTTCTAGGGACAGAAAACTGTAGGTAGGGAGAGTGTGTCAGTTTCTTTCACTGTCAAAGTCCTTGTTTCCAGGGACCTGGAAGGACAGTGAGTGAATTCTCCTTGTGCTAAATTGTGCTTAAAAAAAACATTTTTTCTAGGGACAGAAAACTGTAGGTAGGGAGAGTGTGTCAGTTTCTTTCACTGTCAAAGTCCTTGTTTCCAGGGACCTGGAAGGACAGTGAGTGAATTCTCCTTGTGCTAAATTGTGCTTAAAAAAAACATTTTTTCTAGGGACAGAAAACTGTAGGTAGGGAGAGTGTGTCAGTTTCTTTCACTGTCAAAGTCCTTGTTTCCAGGGACCTGGAAGGACAGTGAGTGAATTCTCCTTGTGCTAAATTGTGCTTAAAAAAAACATTTTTTCTAGGGACAGAAAACTGTAGGTAGGGAGAGTGTGTCAGTTTCTTTCACTGTCAAAGTCCTTGTTTCCAGGGACCTGGAAGGACAGTGAGTGAATTCTCCTTGTGCTAAATTGTGCTTAAAAAAAACATTTTTTCTAGGGACAGAAAACTGTAGGTAGGGAGAGTGTGTCAGTTTCTTTCACTGTCAAAGTCCTTGTTTCCAGGGACCTGGAAGGACAGTGAGTGAATTCTCCTTGTGCTAAATTGTGCTTAAAAAAAACATTTTTTCTAGGGACAGAAAACTGTAGGTAGGGAGAGTGTGTCAGTTTCTTTCACTGTCAAAGTCCTTGTTTCCAGGGACCTGGAAGGACAGTGAGTGAATTCTCCTTGTGCTAAATTGTGCTTAAAAAAAACATTTTTTCTAGGGACAGAAAACTGTAGGTAGGGAGAGTGTGTCAGTTTCTTTCACTGTCAAAGTCCTTGTTTCCAGGGACCTGGAAGGACAGTGAGTGAATTCTCCTTGTGCTAAATTGTGCTTAAAAAAAACATTTTTTCTAGGGACAGAAAACTGTAGGTAGGGAGAGTGTGTCAGTTTCTTTCACTGTCAAAGTCCTTGTTTCCAGGGACCTGGAAGGACAGTGAGTGAATTCTCCTTGTGCTAAATTGTGCTTAAAAAAAACATTTTTTCTAGGGACAGAAAACTGTAGGTAGGGAGAGTGTGTCAGTTTCTTTCACTGTCAAAGTCCTTGTTTCCAGGGACCTGGAAGGACAGTGAGTGAATTCTCCTTGTGCTAAATTGTGCTTAAAAAAAACATTTTTTCTAGGGACAGAAAACTGTAGGTAGGGAGAGTGTGTCAGTTTCTTTCACTGTCAAAGTCCTTGTTTCCAGGGACCTGGAAGGACAGTGAGTGAATTCTCCTTGTGCTAAATTGTGCTTAAAAAAAACATTTTTTCTAGGGACAGAAAACTGTAGGTAGGGAGAGTGTGTCAGTTTCTTTCACTGTCAAAGTCCTTGTTTCCAGGGACCTGGAAGGACAGTGAGTGAATTCTCCTTGTGCTAAATTGTGCTTAAAAAAAACATTTTTTCTAGGGACAGAAAACTGTAGGTAGGGAGAGTGTGTCAGTTTCTTTCACTGTCAAAGTCCTTGTTTCCAGGGACCTGGAAGGACAGTGAGTGAATTCTCCTTGTGCTAAATTGTGCTTAAAAAAAACATTTTTTCTAGGGACAGAAAACTGTAGGTAGGGAGAGTGTGTCAGTTTCTTTCACTGTCAAAGTCCTTGTTTCCAGGGACCTGGAAGGACAGTGAGTGAATTCTCCTTGTGCTAAATTGTGCTTAAAAAAAACATTTTTTCTAGGGACAGAAAACTGTAGGTAGGGAGAGTGTGTCAGTTTCTTTCACTGTCAAAGTCCTTGTTTCCAGGGACCTGGAAGGACAGTGAGTGAATTCTCCTTGTGCTAAATTGTGCTTAAAAAAAACATTTTTTCTAGGGACAGAAAACTGTAGGTAGGGAGAGTGTGTCAGTTTCTTTCACTGTCAAAGTCCTTGTTTCAAGGGACAGAGAAGGACACCTGAAGGTAGCCCTTATTGCTTTTTTCCCATCTCCCTGCAGGCCATCTATTAGAATGTCTGGAAGGCAAACAAGGAGAGGCAGACAGTCAGGAGGCAATAAAAGAGGGCAAGCAGGCTCTGTGTCTGGGGGCAACAGTGCTGGTCGTGGACGCGGTGCATTGTCATCAGCACATGGCCATGGGACACGCTTGTCCTTCTTTTCGGCAGCTGGACATGTTGAGCCACATCATGCCGAAGACTTGGTAGAGTGGATGACCAAGCCCTCCTCCTCCTCCTCATCCTCTCTCACCCAGGCTCAGGGTACTGGAAAAGCAGCTGCCAAAGCGTCCTCTTCCCTGGTATCAATGTCAGACTCATCATCAGTCACTCCTTCCCTAGACCCACCATGTCCTCCTCCTGAGGAGTCCCCCGAACTGTTTCAGCACAGTGTTGGGTACATGCTCCAGGAGGATGCCCAGCGTTTCGAAGGGTCTGATGATGAAACCCAGCTAGAGGAAGGCAGTAGCGTGAGAGCAGACAGAGGGGATGCTCAAGAAGGACACCAATCTGGCAGTCATGTTCCAGCAGCTGCAGCATACTGCCAGATTGGCTCCAGTGATGAGGAGGGAGGTGATGATGAGGTCACTGACTCCACGTGGGTGCCTAATAGGAGAGAGGAGGAGGAGGAGGATGAGGAGGAGGCACATCTCCAACGAGGCAGGATGCCCTTTGGTGGCCAGCGTAAGGGCAGTACACCGACGGAATCACACCGCAGAGCTCCGCCTGTGCAGGGCGCTGCCTCTGCCCGTCATTCAAAAAGTTCTTTGGTGTGGGCCTTTTTTGAGGCTAGTGCATCAGATCGCACAGCTGCTGTTTGCAACATATGTCTCAAGCGTATATCGCGTGGCCAAAACATCAGCCGCTTGGGTACCACATGCCTGACCAGACATATGTTGACCTGCCATGCAGCTCGTTGGCAAGCCTACCTCAAAGACCCACACCAAAGAACAAAGCGGACCTCTCCTTGCACCGCATCAGCTGGGATCTCCAACCCCACTATAACTTCAGTCCTCTCTGAAACATGCACTGAGAGGAATGAAGGTGTAGAATTAGGTGTGTCACAGCCAAGTACTTGCGGCCACTCTGCTAGCAGTACACCGACGTCCGATTCTAGCAGGCAAATTTCCCTGCCCCAGCTGCTGGACCGTCGAAAGAAGTTCACTCCCAGCCATCCACATGCCCAGCGGTTGAATGCTAGCTTGGCTAAATTGCTAGCGCTTCAACTGCTGCCTTTTCAGTTGGTAGACTCGGCCCCCTTCCGTGAGTTTGTGCAATGTGCGGTTCCTCAGTGGCAGGTTCCCAAACGCCACTTTTTCTCACGGAAGGCTATTCCGGCTCTCTACCGGCATGTGGAAGGCAATGTCTTGGCCTCGCTGGACAGGGCGGTCAGCGGTAAGGTGCATATTACCGCTGACTCATGGTCCAGCAGGCATGGACAGGGACGTTACCTTTCTTTCACGGCCCATTGGGTCACTCTTTTGGCAGCTGGGAAGGATGCAGGACAAGGTGCAGTAGTGTTGGAGGTTGTCCCACCGCCACGCCTCCAAAATGCTACTACTGGTTGTGACACACCTCTCTCCTCCACCCCCTCCTCTTCTTCTTCCTCCATGGCCTCTTCCTGTGGTTTGTCCTATGAACCAGCGGTGCTCCGTAGCCGTTCACGGGGCTACGCAAGTACGCAGGCAAAAAGATGCCATGCCGTGCTTGCGCTGGTGTGTTTGGGGGACAGAAGCCACACTGGGGCAGAGGTCCTGTCTGCTCTGCAGGGCCAGGCCGAGAGGTGGTTGACGCCACGCCAGCTTAAGCCAGGAATGGTGGTTTGCGACAATGGCACCAACCTCCTCTCCGCCCTCCGACAGGGACAACTGACCCATGTGCCCTGTGTGGCTCACGTCCTTAACCTGGTGGTGCAGCGGTTCTTGGGCAGGTACCCGGGCTTACAGGATGTCCTGAGGCAGGCCAGGAAAGTCTGTGTGCATTTCCGCAGATCTTATAATGCCAGTGCTCGCCTGGCTGAGCTGCAAAAGGAGTTGAACCTGCCCAAGAACCGCCTTATATGTGACATGCCCACCAGGTGGAACTCAACGTTGGCCATGCTGCAGCGGCTGCACACTCAGCAGAGGGCCATCAATGAGTACCTGTGCGACTACGGCACCAGGAAAGGGTCAGGGGAGCTTGGTTTTTTTTCTCCACGCCAGTGGGGCATGATCAGGGATGCATGCACTGTCCTGGCACCATTTGAGGAGGCCACGAGGATGGTGAGCAGTGACAGTGCATGCATCAGTGACACTGTACCTCTTGTCCACCTGTTGGAGCACACGCTGCGTGGAATAATGGACAGGGCACTTGAGGCAGAACAGAGGCAGGAAGAGGAGGACTTCCTTGCCTCTCAAGGCCCCCTTTACCCAGACAGTGTTCCTTCTGTCCCACCCATCGCACAGGAAGAGGAGGAGGAGGAGGAGGAGGAGGATTGTGTCAGCATGGAGGTGGAGGCTGGCACTCAGCATCATCAGCAGCAGTCTTTTAGGGATGATTTACAGTCCCAAGAAACCAGTGGACTTGTACGTGGCTGGGAGGAGGTGGCTGCGGATCATGTCGTCCTTAGTGACCCAGAGGACTCCGGAGCGAATGCCTCAGCAAACCTACGCTGCATGGCCTCCCTGATCCTGCAAAGTCTGCGGAAGGATCCTCGTATTCTTCGGATCAAGGAGAGGGACCATTACTGGCTGGCCACTCTCCTTGATCCACGGTACAAGGGTAAGGTTGCGGACCTTATGTTACCGTCGCAGAGGGAGCAGAGGATGAGACAACTCCGGGAGGCCTTGCAGAAAGGTCTGTGCAACGCGTTCCCAGAGACTGGGAGGTTACAAACTCCTGGTCCTGGACAACGAGTTGCTGAGGCTTCGGCCAGTCAAAGAAGGAGCGGTGGGGAAGGTGGCCGTCTGACCGATGCGTTCAGACAATTCTTTAGTCCGCAGCCCCAAAGTATGATCGGTTCCAGCAACCATCGCCAGCGTCTGATAAACATGGTGCAGGAATATCTAGGGGCAAGGTCAGACTTGGACACCTTCCCCACCGAAAATCCTCTGGCTTACTGGGTCTTGAGGATGGATCACTGGCCAGAGCTTGCACAGTATGCAATTGAGCTACTGGCCTGTCCTGCATCCAGCGTTCTTTCGGAACGCACATTCAGTGCTGCTGGAGGATTTGTCACGGATCACAGGGTGCGCCTGTCCACCGACTCGGTTGATCGACTGACTTTCATCAAGATGAACCAGTCTTGGATCACCACCAGCTACCACACACCTGATGCTGATATAACAGACTAATTGATTTTAACATGTCACATCCCTTCAAGACTGATGCTGATGCTGAGTGCCTGTGCTGTTATGTTGACTGGCTATCCTCCTCCTCCGAGTCCTCAATGATACGATTGATGATGATAGCTTGGAAGATCATTTTTGTTTATGGGTGCCGCCACCAGTGGCTAAGGCCCAATTTTTCAGCCCCTGTTTTACAGGGGCGTGTAATTACAATTTTTTTAGCAATAATTTGCCATAGGGCTCATTGCTGTGCTCCAAGTACAGTATCTGTGAGGGGTTGGAGTGTTGTGGCACCAGTGCCTAAGGCCCAATTTTTCAGCCCCTGTTTAACAGGGGCGTGTCATTACAATTTTTGAAGCAATACTTTGCAACAGGGCTCATTGCTGTGCTCCAAGTACAGTATCTGTGAGGGGTTGTAGTGTTGTGCCACCAGTGCCTAAGGCCCAATTTTTCAGCCCCTGTTCAACAGGGGCATGCAATTACAATTCTTGATCTAATAATTCACAGCAGGGTCCATTGCTGCACCCACCAAGAGTAACTCTGAGGGCTTACAGTCTTGTGGCAACGCCACCACCACCACCACCACGAAAGGCCCAATTTTTCAGCCCCTGTTCAAAAGGGGCATGTAATTACAATTCTTGATCTAATAATTCACAGCAGGGCCCATTGCTGCACCCACCAAGAGTAACTGTCAGGGCTTACAGTGTTGTGGCACCAGCACCACCATCAAAGCCCCAATTTTTACTACCACTGTTCAACAATTATATGTAATTAAAATTCCTGATATAATAGTTGACAGCAGGGCGTTCCAGCACCAACCAAGAGTAACTGAGTGCTTACAGTGTTGTGCCAACACCAACAACTAAGGGGCCTATTTCTGCAGAGTATATACGGCAGGTCCCTACTTTCAAACATCCAACTTACAAACGACTCCTACTTGCAAACGAAAGAAGACAACAGGAAGTGAGAGGAAATCTACCCCTAGAAAGGAAAATTCTCTCCTGTAAGAATAAATATGGGAGAAAGGGGTCTCCTCTGTACTGATGCTTTATCAGCAATCCTTGTTTCAAGAAAAACACCACATTTCAAAAACAGTTGTCATTGGGACGGAAAGTGAGGTGAAATGTTCTGAACAGGGGCACAGACAGCAAAACAAATGTTACAGGGGTGATAACCCTTACCTATGTTTCCCAAAAAGTTTAAAAATAGATTTTTGGGCTGGAGCTACACTTCAACAATGTACCTGTTCAAAATTACAAACAGATTCTACATAAGAACAAACCTACAGTCCCTGTCTTGTATGCACCGCCTGTATACGGCTGTTCAGAGTATATAGGGCCTTTTTTATTTTATGTGCGGGGTTCCCCTTAATATCCATACAAGACCCAAAGGGGCTGGTAATGGGCTGGGGTAGGGGGGGGGGGGTCATGGGGTAGCTATGCCATTTTTCTTAAAGAATTTCATCCATATTACCGGGACCAGACATTACATTAAAGCCGCAAGCAGTTTTAAATGGCTTTTTTTTCCTTTAGAAGTGTCATTTTGTGCAGGGACAGTTCTAAACACGGGAAACACGTGGCACTTCACAGGCATACTTTAGACACCCCCCAGGTACGATATTTAAAGGAATATTTGACTTTTTTTTTTTCACTTTATGCATCATTAAAATGACTGCTCCCGAAAAACGACCGTTATTAAAACTTCTTTTTGCATTGATACATGTCCCCTGGTGCAGAACCCGGGTTCCCAAACCCTATTTATGACAATAACATGCATAATAGTTGTTATAATTAGCACTTTAGAATTCGAACGTTCGCATCCATTGTATTTAATAGGGTTCTAATGTTCGTTCGAACTTTCGGTCCGTTCGCGGGTTCTGGTGCGAACCGAACCCGGGGGTGTTCGGCTCATCACTAGTCTTCTTTGATGCCCATCTTGACACCAGGCCATCCTCCAGAAATCTTCTCCTCACTGTGTGTGCCGATGTCCTCACACCTCCCTGCTGCCATTCCTGAGCAAGCTCTGCACTGCAGTGTTAATTTTGGCAGAAAATTTCAATTTAGTTTTAGTCTTAAGCCCCGTACACACGATCGGATAACCTATGGATTTTCGTCCGATGGATTTGTCCATCGGAAATCCGATGAAACTGTTTTTCATCAGTCTTGGCCACACACCATCAGTCAAAAAAACCGACCGTTCCAAACGCGGTGACGTAAAACACTCCGATGAGCCGAGAAAAATGAAGTTTAATGCTTCTGAGCATGCGTCGACTTGATTCTAAGCATGCGTGGGTTTTTTAACCGATGGACTTGCCCATAGACGATTGGAAATTCCCATCGGTTTTTAAAACAAGTTCTATTTTTTACAACCGATGGAAAAAAGACCGATGGGTACCATACACCAGTGGTCCCCAACCTTTTTGGCACCGAGGACCGGCGTTGTGGAATAGAATCGTGCCAAGGCCCGAGGGGTTGGGTTGTTATGTAGCTTTTTGTGGGCAATTTGTTGGGGAAATCGCTGATGTTAGCGCTTCAATCATCACAGAACAATGGCTGATATGGTGTTGGGATGATTGAAGCGCATTATTTCTATTATTACATTGTAATATAAAATGAAATAGTTCAAACTCGCCATAATGCAGAATCTGCCACCAGATGTGGATTGCCACTTGCCACGTCACCTTCCACCAGGTGTGGATTGTCGCTTGCCACGTCACCTGCCACCAGGAGTTGATTGCCACGTCACCTGCCACCAGGTGTTGATTGCCAATTCACCTGCCACCAGGTGTGGATTGCTACTTGCCATGTCACCTGCCACCAGGTGTGGATTGCTACTTGCCATGTCACCTGCCACCAGGTGTGGTTTGCTACTTGCCATGTCACCTGCCACCAGGTGTGGATTGCCACTTGCCACCAGATGTGGCTTGCCACCTGCCGTGGTGGTAGCACAGGCCAGTGAGGGAGAACAGCGGTAATGCGGGGCAGGCGGTGAGAGATGATGTCATCTCTCTGCTCCCCCCGCCTCGCCGAAGTGTAGCAGCCCCGCTGTGTGGGAGGAAGTGCAGTGATCCGGGCGGGCGGTGAGAGATGTCATCTCTCTGCTTGCCCGCCGCCGCACCTCACACAGTGCAGCCTTCGTGGCCCGGCTGCAAATATGCCACGGCCCGCCAGTGGGCCACGGCCCGGGGGTTGGGGAACCCTGCCATACACGATCGGTTGGTCTGATGAAAACTATCCATCGGATGGTTTTCATCAGTCCAACCGATCGTGTGTACGGGGCTTTAGTCTTAGGACTAAAATGTTTTTTTAGTTTTAGTCCCATTTTAGTCTTCTGCAATTGTTTTAGTTTTAGTCATATTTAGTCGACTAAATCTCTAGTACATTTTAGTCGTCTAAAATCTAATGGGTGTGATTAAATTGTAATGCATTAGTTAACATTTCTCTACAATTTCCAAACTCATTATATACTGCTGGAGTGAAAAATCTAATATGTTATTATGTATGGTACTGAGGGATGAACATGCACTACAGACCAGTGTTCATTTTGAAGTCAAATTTCAATTTAGTTTTAGTCTTATGCCGCGTACACACGATCGGACATTCCGACGACGAAACCGTAGTATTTTTTTCCGACAGAATGTTTGCTCAAGCTTGTCTTGCATACACACGGTCACACAAATGTTGTCGAAAATTCCGAACGTCAAGAACGCGGTGATGTACAAGACGTACGACGAGCCGAGAAAATGAATTTCAATTGCCAGTGCGGCTCTTCTGCTTGATTCCGAGCATGCGTGGACTTTTGTGCGTCGGAATTGTATACACAAGTTTTGTTGTCGGAAAATTTGAGAACCAGCTCTCAAATTTTTGTTGTCGGGAAATTCCGACAGCAAATGTCCGATGGAGACTACACACGGTCGGAATTTCCGACAACAAGCTCCCATCGAACATTTGTTGTCGGAAATTCCGACCGTGCGTACGCGGCATTAGGCTTTTGACCAAAATGTCATTTTAGTTTTTGTCCCCATTTTAGTCTTTTGACCAAAATGCCATTTTAGTTTTAGTCGTATTTTAGTCGACTAAAATAGTATTCATTTAGTCAACTAAAATGTTTTCGTCGACAAAATTAACACTGCTGCACTGGTGGTGCCCCGAGCCCGCAGCTGAATCAACTGTAGGAGACGGTCCTGGCGCTTGCTGGACTTTCTTGGACTTTCTTGGGCGCCCTCAATCTTTCTTTACAAATGCAGTGGACTTTTTTTTTTATGGGATTAACTGCTTAACCACTTCCCGCCCCGTCAATAGCAGATTGACGTCCGGGAAGTGGTTGTGTTATCCACACTGGACGTCATATGACGTCCTGCGGGATAACAGCCGCCGCGCTCCCGGGGGGGCGCGCATCGCGGCGATCGGTGGAGCGGTGGGTCAGTCTGACCCACCGCTACACTGATCTCGGTAAAAAGCCTCCGGCGGAGGCTTTTTACCACGTGATCAGCCGTGTCCAATCACGGCTGATCACGATATAAACAGGAAGAGCCGTTGATCGGCTCTTCCTCACTCGCGTCTGTCACATTTGTAAAGAAAGATTGAGGGCGCCCAAGAAAGTCCAAGAAAGTCCAGCAAGCGCCAGGACCGTCTCCTACAGTTGATTCAGCTGCGGGATCGGGGCAGAAAAAAAAATTTGAGAACCAGCTCTCAAATTTATGCGGACGGGAATTCCGACAGCAAATGTCCGATGGAGCCTACACACGGTCGGAATTTCCGACCAAAAGCTCACATCGGACATTGGTTGTCGGAGTTTCCGATCGTGTGTACGCGGCATAAGTCCTTCTATAAAGCCATAGACCAGTCACTGGTAGGGTGCCCACGTGTCCCGGATTGCCCGGGACTGTCCTGCAATTGACATGTCTGTCTGTCCTGGGTCCCGGGCACCTTCATTCCGGGCAGGGCCAGCCCAAGACATTGTGCTGCCTGGGCCCAGGATCAAAATGTTGCCCCCCTCCTCCCTACCGCCCCCCCCCAAAAAAAAAATAATAATAATAATCACGCCCACCAAAAGGCCCCCACATTTATTATTTTATATTATGACAATAGAAAACAAAATTACATTTATTAGGAAGTCAGATTTCCACGTAATAGTGGTGGTGGGGTTCAGACAGAGGCAGTGGCGGTTGTGGTGAGGGGGGAGGGGAGGTTAGACACAGGCAGGGGTGGTAGAGGAGATTAGACACAGGCAGGGGGGTAGGGGAGGTTAGGCACAGGTAGGGGTGGTAGGGGGTTTAGACACAAGCAGGGGTGGTAGGGGAGGTTAGACACAGGCAGGGGTGGTAGGGAGATTAGACACAGGCAGGGGTGGTAGGGAGGTTAGGCACAGGCAGGGGTGGTAAGGGGTTAGACACAGGCAGAGGTGGTAGGGGAGGTTAGACACAGGCAGGGGTGGTAGGGAGGTTAGACACAGGCAGGGGTGGTAAGGGGTTAGACACAGGCAGAGGTGGTAGGGGAGGTTAGACACAGGCAGAGGTGGTAGGGATGGTTAGACACAGGCAGGGGTGGTAGGGAGGTTAGACACAGGCAGGGGTGGTAGGGGGGGTTAGACACAGGCAGGGGTGGTAGGGGGGTTAGACACAGGCAGGGGTGGTAGGGGGATTAGACACAGGCAGGGGTGGTAGGGAGGTTAGACACAGGCAGGGGTGGTAGGGGGATTAGACACAGGCAGGGGTGGTAGGGGGGTTAGACACAGGCAGGGGTGGTAGGGGGGATTAGACACAGGCAGGGGTGGTAGGGGTTGATTAGACACAGGCAGGGGTGGTAGGGGGGATTAGACACAGGCAGGGGTGGTAGGGGGGTTAGACACAGGCAGGGGTGGTAGGGGGGTTAGACACAGGCAGGGGTGGTAGGGGGATTAGACACAGGCAGGGGTGGTAGGGGGGATTAGACACAGGCAGGGGTGGTAGGGGGGATTAGACACAGGCAGCGGTGGTAGGGGGGTTAGACACAGGCAGGGGTGGTAGGGGGGATTAGACACAGGCAGGGGTGGTAGGGGGGATTAGACACAGGCAGGGGTGGTAGGGGGGTTAGACACAGGCAGGGGTGGTAGGGGAGGTTAGAAACAGGCAGGGGTGGTGGAGATGGGATTAGTGACACTTACTTTCTCTCAGTGTCAGCCGCGCCTATAGCAATCCCTCTTCCATCATGGGGTCTCTGCTCAGCCGAAAGCTCCTCCCCCTTTACGCTGTTGTTCGTCAGCTGACTTTCTCGTCAGCAGCATGGGGGGGGAGCCGTGGAGAGGTTGGGCGGGCGGCCAGCTGTGCGGTTATGGCAGCGAATGGTCTGCCAATACTTCTAATAGCAGCGGCGCTGGGCCATCCACATAGTGGGATGAAGAGCGGAGCGGGTGGGCGTAGCGGAGCCCGATTGGGCGGGATTACTGTATTTATGGGCGTCAATGTGCCGCCCCTCAGAACCTGCCGCCTGGGACAATGGTCCCATCGGGTCCCATGGTAGGGCCGGCCCTGATTCCGGGACAATACAATGTCCCGGAATGAAATAGAGGACACAGCCATCCCCTACTAACTAATATCTACATTTCCGGAACTGGTTGCTAGGGCCAGCGCTGCCTGGCATCTTGCAACCAGTGACCATTTACTCTCAGACAGTGAGACTGGGAGCGAGGCCTGCGCCTAGTGGAGCACTGCTGTCCCCACCCACCTCGGCACCTCCTCCTTCTCTGGCACCCAGCGGCAAGCAGCAGGGACCGGTGTGATCTTCACTCTCCAGATAGTGACGCCACTCCTTTCCTTCTACGCACGTGGCTCATGCAGAGTGACAGAAGCACTGCATCTGGTGGAAGGCTATGGGTGGCAAGCGGCACTGCATCTGGTGGCAAGTGGCACATTCACCTGACAAATAACCCGCCGCCAAATTCCCCATCAACCCCGAGACTACATTACCCCCTGCCCTCCCTCATCTTTTTTGGGGGAAGGTGAGAGAGGGGGTGTGTCCCTAAATGGCAGTTTGGAAATGTGGTCACCCTAGTCACTGGTCCTTTAAACACCATCTGCTCTTTTCTGCAGCTTCTTCTGGTAACTGACATTACAAACTTGTTGAAAAAGTTATCCGCCTTGTTTTTTCTCCTTCTTGTTTACCGCGATCTATTACAGCCTGAACAAGATTTCAAATACCTTTATCCATTGTTTCATCTGAGCCGCCTGCGCCGCTCCTTGTTGAGTCTTCTACTTACTTATCCAATAATGACCTCTATGTAAAGTTTACACAGCTAGAATAGTGTTTGTGCTAACTTTAAAATGTCATCTATGCCTGTAATAAAAGCGAAAGGCGATTTTCATCTCCCCCTTTTTTTTTTTTTTTCCGACGCGTGAAAATCCGACTCTGATCGCCCCGGGCGCTCCGTCTAATGACTACGCGCCGGAGACGGATAGACATGCATCAACCTGCCCTTTAAAAAGTGCGACCGGTAGGTGGGTGAATCAGAATCGGCAAGGACTAAGCATTGGGAAGCTATTATCTCGGGTGATTCCAGTCGGAAATGAGCAATGCGGCGATGTCCGATCGTCACGCGCCATTTCTTTTGAGTGCGCGGTGGTTAAGTGCCATCTCACTCACTGTCAAAGCAATCGAGAGATCTCATTTCCTCGTCTTTGCAGGTGCTGACCTCCGGAGCGTCTGAGATGTCTCCAAGATGAACGCATCTCCTTGTCAGGTTTCTTTTTTTTTTTTTTTTTTTTTTCGTTCTTGGGTCCAGACTTTTCTTTTCATAAACAGAGACGAAGCGGTGACAGCTAGCGCCTGATGGATAAATTAGAGGATGGGGAAACAAAAGTACATAGCAAGAAACAAGGTTGAAAAGTCACGGTGGCTTTCGGAGACTCCAAGTTAGCGAGTGACAGCGCAAAGCGATGTCCTGCGATGGAGGAGGGTCAAAGTTTAATAATGCTTCTTCTCAAAAACTTTGACTGCACGGAATTTTCTCTCTACCGCTGTTCTATGAAATCAAGCGCGCTGGTTGTTCTGGGAAACCAGAATTTCGTAAAACTTTGTGTAGCGGGGTGTTCAATTTAAGGGAAGTCTCTGAGTGGTAATTAGGCTCAGACACCTTGATTGTTAGTGGCTATGGACCAATTTTTGTCCTCAGGGGATAATGCTGGTGATGAGTTCCCTGTGGCCTGAGGGTGGTGCTGCCATTCTGGGCCGGGGTTGAACGACGAGCGTAGTGCTGTGCCTTTTGTGTCCCCTCTCGGCAGCTGTACAGTGGTGCGGGTAACCTGCTGTGCATGCCGGGAGAGGATATAAAAGGGGCAGACATCTCCTGATCGGGGTCCACCCTCAGGCACCTTCAGCCTGGGAGTGTGTGTGGCTCATCTCTGGGTGCCCTAGGCCTAGAGGCTGTGTTCCTGTTCCATCTCAGGCACCTTTAGCCTGGGATGAGGTACTACCCTGCTGTCCTGATCGCCTGGGTATGAAGACCCAGGGGATGCGGAGAAGGCTCGGGCCCAGCACCTTCGGCTGGGGTCCACTAAGAATTGAGGAGTCCAGGGTGCCGCCTTGCGAGGGGACCCGCACCTTAGGAGAAGGGAGGATCCATTCCGAAGGACCGATGTGGGAGTCACGGTGAAGGAAGGGTCTGTTGACTCTCTGGGGGGGACGTCTTCTCCTTGATAGGGGCCATGTTCTAAGAAGGAAGAGATTAAGGTTCACCAGGTCAGTGGCAGTGACTTTATCCACCCCGTCTGTGGCAGAGACCAACCTCACGGTCTGTGGCAGAGACCGTGCGCCTAAAACTGTTTTGAGAAAACCAAACAGTCAAGAGTTTGAGCTACGCTTGTGCCTGGACCTCCTCCACACCTTAAGCTGTCCTGTTTCCTTGCTCCAACCTTTCCTCTATCCAAGAGAATGTTTATTGCAAAGTGAGAATAAATATTGAGTTGGACTTTCAGCTGGTGTGGACAATTACGTTACTGGGGAAGTCAAGGACTACACATAGGTAGAGGTGAGAATCATTCTCAGGAGGACTTTGACCCTGGCTGCAGACAAGACCCAAAAATAACACCGCTCAACCTCTTTACACAGGAGGGTACGGGCTGATAGCGTGGTGTGCCTCTTCCCCCTGCGAGGAGCCGAGTTGAAATGCAGGAGGGGGATAGGTGGGTGCGCTACATTTGCAAACCTGAATCTAGGAGATGAAGGTTGGGGGTTCAGTAATATTATTATTGTAGCACACAGATCTCTAGCTCCACTTCTTACCTCCACTTGCAGAGTGGGACACACCATGCCACATGCCCAGTATCCTCCATCTTGTAGAGGGTGAGCGGTGTTAATAGTTTTGGGTCCTGCAGCGAGTTACCTCTTTCCATTGGTTCTCGTCCCTAGAGTGTAGGGCAGGGCTCGACGAAATCCGGGCGCCAGGTCGCAATTGCGACTAGAAATGGCGACCTGGCACCTAAGGAAGGAAGCATAGGCCTGCAGAAGGCCGCAAAGCCACGGCCTCAATTACCGGCCGGCCGGCGCGGTCCGGCGCGATTGCGTGGCGGGGGAGGTGGGGGCGCACGGAAACACAGGATACCCTACTTTTTGGGGAAAAAATACACTTTTTTTAATTTAAAAAATAAGACAACAGTAAAGTTAGCCCAACTTTTTGTTTATATTGTGAAAGATAATGCTACGCCGAGTAAATTGATACCCAACATGTCACGCTTCAAAATTGCGTCCGCTCGTGGAATGGCGACAAACTTTTACCCTTTCAGACATCCTGGTACTGCTGCAAGGTAATGAATCAGACAACTCAGTGTATTTTGATTCTGATAGTATTTACTTGAATCAACTGAAAAGGGAGGTACACAACAAGGAGGGAATAAATCTGCTGAGCTTTGGGCCAACAGCGCCAGCTCAGCAAAAGGCACATACCTAATGAATATTCGCCTTCCTAACACTGAACAGCCTCTCAGCCAATCAGGTGCTCGGGTCTGTTACCTGTCATTTGATTGGCTGAAATGACAGGCGTTGTGATTGGACGCCTATCAGGCGTCCAATCATAGCAGAGGACGGGAAGAGAGGACGGGAGAAGACATCGAGGAGTGTGGAGGAGACCGCCGCCGCGACCCGCTGCTCCACCGAGACAGGTAAGTGCTGGGCGGGCGGGGGATGCACACTGGAAGCATTTGATGGGAACAGTAGCGGCAATTGATGGGCACACTGGCAGCAATTGATGGGCACAGTAATGGCAATTGATGGACTGGCAGCAATTGATGGGCACACTGGCAGCAATTGATGGGCACAGTAGCGACAATTAATGGGCACACTGGCAGCAATTGATGGGCACAGTGGCTGCAATTGATAGTTTTTTTTTTCAGTTTGTTTGCACCCCCCAAAGATTTTGAGCACCAGCCGCCACTGCCCAAGTGTCAGTGTGTCATTGTTCTGGACCTCCAAGTGTCAGTGGGTCATTGTTCTGGGATCCCCAAGTGTCAGTGTGTCATTGTTCTGGGATCCCCAAGTGTCAGTGTGTCATTGTTCTGGGACCCTGAAGTGTCAATATGTCATTGTTCTGGACCCCCCATTGTCAGGGTGTCATTGTTCTGGGATCCCCAAATGTCAGTGTGTCATTGTTCTGGGATCCCTAAATGTCAGTGTGTCATTGTTCTGGGATCCCCAAGTGTCAGTGTGTCATTGTTCTGGACCCCCCAGTGTCAGGGTGTCATTGTTCTGGGATCCCCAAGTGTCAGTGTGACATTGTTCTGGACCCCCAAGTGTCAGGGTGTCATTGTTCAGGGATCCCCAAGTGTCAGTGTGTCATTGTTCTGGGATCCCCAAGTGTCAGTGTGTCATTGTTCTGGACCCCCAGTGTCAGTGTGTCATTGTTCTGGACCCCCAAGTGTCAGGTGTCATTCTTCTGGGACCCTCAAGTGTTGGAGTGTCATTGTTCTGGACCTCCAAGTGTCAGTGTGTCATTTTTCTGGGATCCCCAAATGTCAGTGTGTCATTGTTCTGGGATCCCCAAATGTCAGTGTGTCATTGTTCTGGACCCCCCAGTGTCAGGGTGTCATTGTTCTGGGATCCCCAAGTGTCAGTGTGACATTGTTCTGGACCCCCAAGTGTCAGGGTGTAATTGTTCTGGGATCCCCAAGTGTCAGTGTGTCATTGTTCTGGGATCCCCAAGTGTCAGTGTGTCATTGTTCTGGACCCCCCAGTGTCAAGTGTCATTGTTCTGGGTCCCCAAGTGTTGGGGTATCATTGTTCGGGGGCCCCCAAGTGTTGGGTGTCATTGTTCTGGACCCCCAAATGTTGGGGTGTCATTGTTCTGGATCCCCCAAGTGTCAGGTGGCATTGTTCTGAGACCCCCAAGTGTCAGTGTGTCATTGTTTTGGACCCCCAAGTGTTAGTGTGTCATTGTTTTGGACCCCCAAGTGTCGGGGTGTCATTGTTCTGGGGCCCCCAAGTGTTGGGGTGTCATTGTTCTGGACCCCCAAATGTCGGGTGTCATTGTTCTGGAACCCCCAAGTGTCAGTGTGTCATTGTTCTGGACCCCCAAATGTCGGGTGTCATTGTTCTGAGACACTCAAGTGTCAGTGTGTCATTGTTTTGTGTGTCGGGGTATCATTGTTCTGGGGCCCCCAAGTGTCGGAGTGTCATTGTTCTGGACCCCCAAATGTCAGGGTGTCATTGTTCTGGCCCCCCAAATGTCAGGGTGTCATCGTTCTGGAACCCCCAAGCGTCGGGGTGGCATTGTTCTGAGACCCCCAAGTGTCAGTGTATCATTGTTCTGAGACCCTCAAGTGTCAGTGTGTCATTGTTCTGGGACCCCCAAGTGTCAGTGTGTCATTGTTCTGGACCCCAAGTGTCAGTGTGTCAGTGTTCTGGGGCCCCAAGTGTCAGTGTGTCATTGTTCTGGACCCCAAGTGTCAGTGTGTCAGTGTTCTGGGGCCCCCAAGTGTCAGTGTGTCATTGTTCTGGATCCCCCAAGTGTCAGTGTGTCATTGTTCTGAGATCCTTAAGTGTCAGTGTGTCATTGTTCTGGACCCCAAGTGTCAGTGTGTCATTGTTCTTGAACCCCCAAGTGTCAGGGTGTCATTGTTCTGGGACCCCCAAGTGTCAGTGTGTCATTGTTCTGGGACCCCCAAGTGTCAGTGTGTCATTGTTCTGGGATCCCCAAGTGTCAGTGTGTCATTGTTCTTGAACCCCCAAGTGTCAGGGTGTCATTGTTCTGGGACCCCCAAGTGTCAGTGTGTCATTGTTCTGGGCCCGCTAAGTGTCAGTGTGTCATTGTTCTGGACCCCAAGTGTCAGTGTGTCATTGTTCTGGACCCCAAGTGTCAGTGTGTCATTGTTCTAGGACCCCCAAGTGTCAGTGTGTCATTGTTCTGGGACCCCCAAGTGTCAGGGTGTCATTGTTCTGGGACCCCCAAGTGTCAGGGTGTCATTGTTCTAGGACCCCCAAGTGTCAGTGTGTCATTGTTCTGGGCCCCCAAGTGTCAGTGTGTCATTGTTCTGGACCCCCAAATGTCAGTGTGTGATTGTTCTGGGGCCCCCAAGTGTCGGGGTGTCATTCTGGATCCCCCAAGTGTCAGTGTGTCATTGTTCTGGGACCCCCAAGTGTCAGGGTGTCATTGTTCTGGGACCCCCAAGTGTCAGTGTGTCATTGTTCTGGACCCCAAGTGTCAGTGTGTCATTGTTCTGGACCCCCAAGTGTCAGTGTGTCATTGTTCTGGGACCCCCAAGTGTCAGGGTGTCATTGTTCTAGGACCCCCAAGTGTCAGTGTGTCATTGTTCTGGACCCCCAAATGTCAGTGTGTGATTGTTCTGGGGCCCCCAAGTGTCGGGGTGTCATTCTGGATCCCCCAAGTGTCAGTGTGTCATTGTTCTAGGACCCCCAAGTGTCAGGGTGTCATTGTTCTGGGCCCCCCAAGTGTCAGGGTGTCATTGTTCTGGGACCCCCAAGTGTCAGTGTGTCATTGTTCTGAGATCCCTCTTAACCTTTTTATTGCTCATTTTCTGACCAGCAAATTAACAGTTAAACATTATACAATTTCCTGGCTTCTCAGCGGATTCAAAATGCGCTAGAAAGTTTTGGCAGCGACCACAGAAACTCAAAACTGAAATTCTTCCTTCGCTTAATCCACTGGCAGAGAACGCAGGGTGGGGCTCTCCGAGATGACTCACCACGGCTCATTTATGGCTTCAGAGAGTCTGCTGGTATATTATGACTTGCATATCTTATCCTGCTAAAATAAAACGCTGCAGATGGTCAGAGCCCAAAAATAAACAATTCCGAAAAAAAAACAGAACCAAGAGATAATTGTATTATTTAAACTTCAGAAAAACAGAGATGGTGGGATAGTGTGTGTGTATATATATATAGAGAGAGAGAGAGGTAGAACTACCCCTGCAGGAGCCGCTGGTTACTGGTCCCCCCTATTCCTGCACAGCCAGGCAACACGCATTTCCAACTTGCATCCAAACACAAGAAATCAGTCCATTGGCTTTTTTTTTTGTTTGTTTTATTGGGGAAAACAAGTTGGATTGGGTATATGGGATGCCCAACTTGACTTGAGGAAACTTCAGGTGAGGACAACTTCCTTCTCTATGTACAAAATGAAGATCCTAGTCTGTACTCCCTCAGGAGTAATCGCAGTCCCTATAGATGAGTGACAAGATCCTTTATGGACCAGCAGCTCTCAGTCCCCTTTAAAGAATCAGCACAAAGCTGAAAACTGTATGCAAAAGTATCTTGTTTCCTCTGTAGAGCTTCACCCAGTTCTGACGCTTGCAGATACTACCAGCCAACCTGGCTGCTCTGAAGGACTCCCCAGGACAAGGGATCGGGAGTTAGCCCAACCCTGTCCTTGGAAAGTATGCCAAGTCAGGCAGTCTTTCCCCTTGTATGCCCCTGGGTGTGCTGAGGTACTCCCAACTGATGAGATCTTGCCAGCCCGGACGTCCAAAGGTAATGGAGACTCCTCTCTTAGGTTTCTCCTCATTCCTTTCTTCAGCTCCTGCCTGGAGACCAGGTCTCCCCTCCCCAGCCACACAACCTCAGTACTCCATCTTCTACCCCACTTCCCTGCTGATCAGGCTCCACCATATTTAAAGGCTGACCCAGCCACCCGGTCAGGCCCTCTAATTGGCCAGATTCCCTCAAGTTTGCAGATCAGGACCTCCTGGCCACCGCCCACTAAATTCCAGAAGCTTCTCCAAGCTTCTAGATCCAGGGGGAGGTACCAGAGACCTGCTCGGTAGAGCTATCCAGCCTGACCTGCAGTAACCCAACCTAATTACAGACTCACACAACTACCATGTGTCATAATAAAATTTACCTATACTAGTTGTACACTAGAGGGTGCCACACACACACACAATAATATACAGTATATGGTAGATGCTTTTTTTTAGTCCATGCCAGTCCAAACTGTGTTTTAAGGGCACAGCAGCCCACTTTTATTAAAAAAAGGAGGAAAATAAGCCTCATGCCTTGTACACACGGTCGGAATTTCTGATGAAAAAAGTCAGACGGAATTTTTTCATTGGATATTCCGACCGTGTGTGTGCCCCATCGGACTTTTTCCGTCGGAAATTCCGACGGAGCTAGAAAAAGAACATGTTCTCTTTTTTTCCGGCGAAAAAAAAATTTCCATCGTAAATTCCGTTCGTCTGTATGGAACTCCGACGGAGAAAAAACCACGCATGCTCAGAATCAAGTCGACGCATGCTCGGAAGCATTGAACTTCATTTTTCTCGGCTCGCCGTAGTGTTGTACGTCACGGAGTTCTTGACGGTCGGAATTTGGTGTGACAGTGTGTATGCAAGACAGCTTGAACGGAATTCCGTCAGAAAAATCCGTCAGAGTTTATCCCGACGGAAAATCCGATCGTGTGTACAGGGCATTACACAACGTTTTCCCACTCAGGGGTTTCAGCTGCACTCACAGCAAAGCAATTAAGTGAAAATACTGAGCGACCTGACTCTCTTGTCAGTTAGCACCTCTGCTCTATTTGGTCTCCCAAAACACGGGTTCCTCAGGCTCTCTTAGCCTTGGTTTCCAGCCCCTCAAGCTTGCTCCATCTAGAGACTTCCAGATTAGGGTGACCACGTGTCCCGGATTGCCCGGGACAGTCCCGCATTTTGCAAGTCTGTCCCCGGGTACCTTTATGCCAGGACAATACAGTGTCCCGGAATGAAACTGACACAGCCACCCCCGCCACCCCGGGCCAATCTGATGCCCCCAAAAAAGGCCGCCACATCACTGCTTTACTCACTGACAGTACTTGTCCTGGCCAGGAATAGACATGTGCATTTCGTTTCGTTCCGAATCGAAATTCGGACGAATTTTTCATTATTCGGACATTCGGATGCATCCGAATTACCGAATTACAATACTAACGAATTTAACCGAATCCGAATTTTTTCGAATTGAAAAATCGCGGACGAAATTCGAATCGAATTCGAAATATTTTCAAATCGAATTCGAAATATTTTCGACTCAAATTCGAATCAAATTCAATCGAATTAGAAAAAATATAAATCGTTTTTAAAAAAAGAATACAATAAAATAGAATATAAAAATAAAAAGCAATAGAACAGAAATAAAAGAATAGTAGAGAATAGAATAGAATTGAATAGAATGTAATAAAATACAATAGAATATGACCGTCTATATTTTTTTATTCTATTCTTTTCTATACTTATTATATTCTAATCTTTTCTATTCGAATTTGAATTCATTCTGTATGAATTTTGAATTTCAGAAGATAGTTATATGTATAAATATTTTGTATAGAATGAATTTGAATTCGAATAGAAAAGATTAGAATAGAAATAGAAAATAGACTAGAAAAACAATAGAACAGAATAGAATAAAATATAATATATATATATATATATATATATATATATATATATATATTATATTTTATTATATTCTATTGTTTTTCTCTTCTAATCTTTTCTATTCGAATTTGAATTTATTCTATACTAAATTCGAATTTCGGAAGATGGTTATATATACATATATATATACATACATATAAATAACCATTTTCCAAAATTCTAATTTCATATAGAATAAAATCGAAAATGAATCGAAAATATTCTAAAATAATAGAAAAAAATATCATAAAAAAAACAATAAAACAATAAAAAAAATAAAAAAAAATAAAACATGTTCCAACACTCGAATTTCGTATAGAATGAATTCGAATTCCAATTAGAAAAGATTAGAATATAAATAGAAAATAGACTAGAAAAACAATAGAACAGAATAGAATAAAATATAATATATATATTGTATTTATTCTATTCTGTTCTATTGTTTTTCTATTCGATTCTTTCCAATATTTTCTATTCTATTATAATCTTTTCGATTCGAATTTGAATTCACTCTATACGAAATTCTAATTTTGGAAGATGGTTTTATAAATATATAAAATACTTTGTGATGTCATCACCTCCCCCCCTCCTCCGAGAGACAATCACCTCCATACACCATCCAATCAGAGCTTAGCATCTCCATCCATCCCCCCACACTCACTAATACCCCTCACATTATTGTAGCACATCTCCTGTAGTCTATTAATAGCTATTTCATTTTTATTTTTTTTCATTTTTTGCAGATTACGATCCATTTCCTTTATTTCCAGCATATCTCCTGCAGACTATTAGCATCTATTTCATTTATGAATGGAGGAACGGTTTAAGGAAGAGACAACAAGAGGGACATCATCACCGCTTATATCTCTATTCACAGGGAAATGGTTGCTAATAGTTTGCAGGAGACCAGCAAAAAATAAATAAATAAATAGATGCTTATAGTTATAGTCTGCAAATCTGATGAGAAAATTAAATAGATACTAATAGTCTGCAGGAGATCTGCAAAAAAATAATATATATGCTAATAGTCTGCAGGAGATCTGATGGAAATAAATAGTAATCTGCAAAAAAAAAAAAATAGATGCTAATAGTCTGCAGGAGATGTGCTGAAATAAAGGAAATGGCTGCTCTAATGCAAAAAAAGAAAAAGAAAAGAAAAATTAAATAGATGCTAATAGTCTGCAGGAGATCTGCAAAACAAATACAATAGATGTTAATATACTGCAGGAGATCTAATGGAAATAAATAGTAATCAGCAAAAAAAATAATTAAATTGATTCTAACAGTCTGCAGGAGATCTGCAAAAAAAAAAGACGTGAAATGGCTGTTAATAGTCTACAGGAGATCTGCTAACAAAAGAAATAGATACTAATAGTCTGCAGGAGATCTGGTGAGAAAACGAAATAGATACTAATAGTCTGCAGGAGATCTGCAAAAAAATTAAATAGATGCTAATAGTCCACAGGAGATCTTATGGAAACAAATAGTAATCTGCAAAAAAAATTAAAATGAAATAGATAGTATCTATATTCTATTCTGTTCTATTGTTTTTCTAGTCTATTCTCTATTTCTATTCTAATCTTTTCTATTCAAATTCGTTCTATACGAAATTCGAATGTCGGAAAAAAAATATATATAAACATCTTCCGAAATTCGAATTTAGTATATAATGATTTCGATTTTAATAGAAAAGATTTTAATAGATTATAAAAGAATAGACTAGAAAAACAATAGAACAGAATAGAATAAAACATAATATATTCTATTCTGTTCTATTGTTTTTCTAGTCTATTTTCTATTTTATTATAATCTTTTTTCTATCCAAAGTTAAAATTAATTAATGAAAAAATTTGAATTTATTCTATTCGAAATTCGAATTTCAGAAGATGGTTGTATATTCTTTCTATTTTATTCTATTAAATTATATATTTTTTCTATTCTGTTCTAATCTTTTCTATTATACATTTTGGAAGATGGTTATTTGTCCACTTGCCACGTCACCTGCCACAAGTTATGGGGTTCCTAACCCCAAGTGACCCCCAGATATGGGCGATATGTCAAGTACTTTTCTGCAGCAGAGAATGACATTTTGCGACCCGATTTTGGGGCCACATATCTCAAGGCCACTTGTAGCTAGAAACCCCAAATTTGGTATGCAAACACAGTAGAACTAGCACTACAACATCTTCAAATTTGGGGTTTCTATCACTAAGTAACCCCGAGATACATGGATCCAAAGTCGGGTTGCAAAATATTTTCGAATCCGGTTGAAATAGTATCAACATGATTCGAAATTATTTCAACTGCATTTGAAACTATTTCAACCGGATTCGAAAATATTTTGCGACCCGAATTTGGGTCCATGTATCTCGGGGTTACTTGGTGATAGAAACCCCAAATTTGGGGTTATTGTTTTTCTAGTCTATTTTCTATTTTATTATAATCTTTTCTATCCAAAGTTAAAATTAATTAATTAAAAAATTTGAATTCATACTATTCGAAATTCAAATTTATTCTATTCGAATTTCAGAAGATGGTTGTATATTCTTTCTATTTTATTCTTCTAAATTATATTGTTTTTCTATTCTGTTCTAATCTTTTCTATTTGAATTATAAATTTTGGAAGAAGGTTATTTACTTACTTATATACATCTGTCACATAAAAAAAAGATGTGAAATGGCTGTCATGGATGTTGATCGCAAGGCAAGTACATATGCTGTATGTCATTGTCCACTTGCCACAACACCTGCCACGAGTGCCACGACACCTGCCACGAGTGCCACGTGACCGGCCACGAGTGCCACGTGAACAGCCACGAGTGCCACGTGAACAGCCACGAGTGCCACGTGACCTAGTTGTGGATTGTCTACTTGCCACGTCACCTGCCACAAGTTATGGGGTTCCTAGCACCAAGTGACCCCCAGATATGGGTGATATGTCAAGTACTTTTCTGCAGCAGAGAATGACATTTTGTGACCCGACTTTGGGGCCACGTATCTTGGGGCCACTTATAGCTAGAAACCCCAAATTTGGTATGCAAACACAGTTTGGGGTTATTGTAGTGCTAGTTGTAATGTGTTTGCATACCAAATATTTTGGGGTTTCTAGCTATAAGTGGCCCCGAGATACGATGCCCCAAAGTCGGGTCGCAAAATTTCATTCTCTGCTGCAGAAAAGTACTTGACATATCGCCCATATCTGGGGGTCACTTGGTGCTAGGAACCCCATAACTTGTGGCAGGTGACGTGGCAAGTGGACAATCCACAACTTGGTCACGTGGCAGGTCACTTGGCACTCGTGGCCGGTCACGTGGCACTCGTGGCAGGTCACGTGGCACTCGGTCAATGACATACAGCATATGTACTTGCCTTGCGGTCGACATCCATGACAGCCATTTCACATCTTTTTTTTATGTGACAGATGTATATAAGTAAGTAACTAACCATCTTCCAAAATGTATAATTCAAATAGAAAAGATTAAAACAGAATAGAAAAAATATATAATTTAATAGAATAAAATAGAAAGAATATACAACCATCTTCTGAAATTCGAATTTCGAATAGAATAAATTCGAATTTCGAATAGTAGGAATTAAAAAATTTGAATTAATTAATTTTAACTTTGGATAGAAACGATTAGAATAGAAATAGAGAATAGACTAGAAAAACAATAGAACAGAATAGAATATAGATACTATCTATTTCATGTTAAATTTTTTTGCAGATTACTATTTGTTTCCATAAGATCTCCTGCAGACTATTAGCATCTATTTCATTTTTTTTGCAGATCTCCTGCAGACTATTCGTATCTATTTCGTTTTCTCACCAGATCTCCTGCAGACTATTAGCATCTATTTCTTTTTTAGCAGATCTCCTGTAGACTATTAACAGCCATTTCACTTCTTTTTTTTTTTTGCAGATCTCCTGCAGACTGTTAGAATCAATTTCATTTTTTTTTCAAAGTCGGGTCGCAAAATATTTTCGAATATATTTTAAATAGTATCAACATGATTTGAAATTCTTTCAACCGCATTTGAAACTGTTTCAACCGGATTCGAAAATATTTTTGACCCGACTTTGGGTCCACGTATCTCGGGGTTACTTGGTGATAGAAACCCCAAATTTGGAGATGTTGTAGTGCTAGTTCTTCTGTGTTAGCATACCAAATTTGGGGTTTCTATACCTAAGTGACCCCGAGATACGTGGACCCAAAGTCGGGTTGCAAAATGTCAAGCACTTTACTGGAGCAGAGAATGACATTTTGCGACCCGATTTTGGGGCCACATATCTCGGGCCCACTTGTAGCTAGAAACCCCAACACAGTAGAACTAGCACTACAACATCTCCAAATTTGGGGTTTCTATCACCAAGTAACCCCGAGATACGTGGACCCAAAGTCGGGTCAAAAATATTTTCGAATCCGGTTGAAATAGTTTCAAATGCGGTTGAAACAGTTTCAAATGCGGTTGAAATAATTTCAAATCATGTTGATACTATTTAAAATATCGAATCCGGTTGAAATAGTATCAACATGATTCGAAATTATTTCAACTGCATTTGAAACTATTTCAACCGGATTCGAAAATATTTTGTGACCCGAATTTGGGTCCATGTATCTTGGGGTTACTTGGTGATAGAAACCCCAAATTTGGGGTTATTGTTTTTCTAGTCTATTTTCTATTTTATTATAATCTTTTCTATCCAAAGTTAAAATTAATTAATTAAAAAATTTGAATTCATACTATTCGAAATTCAAATTTCAGAAGATGGTTGTATATTCTTTCTATTTTATTCTTCTAAATTATATTTTTTTTCTATTCTGTTCTAATCTTTTCTATTTGAATTATAAATTTTGGAAGAAGGTTATTTACTTATATACATCTGTCACATAAAAAAAAAGATGTGAAATGGCTGTCACGGATGTCGATCGCAAGGCAAGTACATATGCTGTATGTCATTGTCCACTTGCCACAACACCTGCCACGAGTGCCACGACACCTGCCACAAGTGCCACGTGACCGGCCACGAGTGCCAGGTGAACGGCCACGAGTGTCACATGACCTGCCACGTGACCAAGTTGTGGATTGTCCACTTGCCACGTCACCTGCCACAAGTTATGGGGTTCCTAACACCAAGTGACCCCCAGATATGGGCGATATGTCAAGTACTTTTCTGCAGCAGAGAATGACATTTTGTGACCCGACTTTGGGGCCACGTATCTCGGGGCCACTTATAGCTAGAAACCCCAAATTTGGTATGCAAACACAGTAGAACTAGCATTACAACGGGGTTACTTGGTGATAGAAACCCCAAATTGGGGGTTATTGTAGTGCTAGTTGTAATGTGTTTGCATACCAAATATTTTGGGGTTTCTAGCTATAAGTGGCCCCGAGATACGTGGCCTCAAAGTCGGGTCGCAAAATTTCATTCTCTGCTGCAGAAAAGCACTTGACATATCGCCCATATCTGGGGGTCACTTGGTGCTAGGAACCCCATAACTTGTGGCAGGTGACGTGGCAAGTGGACAATGACATACAGCATATGTACTTGCCTTGCGATCGACATCCATTTCACATCTTTTTTTTTTTATGTGACAGATGTATATAAGTAAGTAACTAACCATCTTCCAAAATTTATAATTCAAATAGAAAAGATTAGAACAGAATAGAAAAAAAATATAATTTAATAGAATAAAATAGAAAGAATATGCAACCATCTTATAAAATTTGAATTTCGAATAGAATAAATTTGAATTTCGAATAGTAGGAATTAAAAAAATGTAATTAATTAATTTTAACTTTGGATAGAATAGATTAGAATAGAAATAGAGAATAGACTAGAAAAACAATAGAATAGAATAGAATATAGATACTATCTATTTCATGTTTAATTTTTTTTGCAGATTACTATTTTTTACATAAGATCTCCTGCAGACTATTAGCATTTATTTTATTTTTTTTGCAGATCTCCTGCAGACTATTAGTATCTATTTAGTTTTCTCACCAGGTCTCCTGCAGACTATTAGCATTTATTTCTTTTTTTTAGCAGATCTCCTGTAGACTATTAACAGCCATTTCACTTCTTTTTTTTTTTTGCAGATCTCCTGCAGACTGTTAGAATCAATTTCATTTTTTTTTTCAAAGTCGGGTTGCAAAATATTTTCGAATGTGCTTTAAATAGTATCAACATGATTCGAAATTATTTCCACCACATTTAAAACTATTTCAACCGCATTTGAAACTATTTCAACCGGATTCAAAAATATTTTGCGACCCGACTTTGGGTCCACGTATCTCGGGGTTAGTTGGCGATAGAAACCCCAAATTTGAGGATGTTGTAGTGCTAGTTCTCCTGTGTTTGCATACCACATTTGGGGTTTCTATCACTAAGTGACCCCGAGAAACGTGGACCCAAATTTGGGTCGCAAAATGTCAAACACATTTCTGCAGCAGAGAATGACATTTTGCGACCCGAATTTGGGGCCACATATCTCGGGGCCACTTGTAGCTAGAAACCCCAAATTTGGTATGCAAACACAGTAGAACTAGCACTATAACATCTCCAAATTTGGGGTTTCTATTACTAAGTGACCCTGAGATACGTGGACCCAAAGTCGGGTCGCAAAATATTTTCGAATCCGGTTGAAATAGTTTCAAATGCGGTTGAAATAATTTCGAATCATGTTGAAATAATTTCGAATCCGGTAGAAATATTTTCGAATTCGGTTGAAATATTTTCGAATGCGACCGATTTTCGAATTCGGTCGAAAACAAAACGAAATCCGAAAACGAATTTAACAAATTTAACGAATCTAACTAAACAAAATTAATTAATTAACGAATTAAAACGAAACGAAACGAAACAAATTTTTTCCTTTTGCACATGTCTAGCCGGGAATGCCTGGAGGAGCACAATCCCTGCCCCCTGCTTGTGATTGGAGAAATCATAAATCCTGCCTCTTGTGTCCAATCACTGTGCTGTGATTCGTTACCGCACAAGCTGATTTTTTTGGAAGTGGAGGGGTGGTGTCCCTGAATTGTAGTTTGGAAATGTGGTCACCCACTAGCCGCCTCAGCTTTCTTGGCCTCTCAGACCCTGCTGTCCCGATTTTGCCATTCCTTGGGCAAGAAATCCCCCTCACAAGGGATGCAGTCTCCAACAGGAACTCCCAGTTCTCCCGACAGGGCTCTGTCTCCACACTGTAGCAGCTGCCCTGAGCTTATTCTCAGATCTGACTTATAATGAGTGTGTGCTCCTGGACTAGGGTGACCACATTTCCAAACTACCATTCAGGGACACCCTCCCTTCCTAAAATTCAGCTTGTGCTGTAAAGAATCACAGGACAGTGATTGGACAAAAGAGGCGGGATTTATGATTTCTCCAATCACAAGCAGGGGGCAGGGATTGTGCTCCTCCAGGCATTCCCGGCCAGGACAAGTACTGTCAGTAAGTAAAGCGGTGATGTGGCGGCCTTTTTTGGGGGCATCAGATTGGCCCGGGGGGAGGGGGGTGGCTGTGTCAGTTTCATTCCGGGACACTGTATTGTCCTGGAATGAATGTGCCCGGCACAGACCTGCAAAATGCGGGACTGTCCCGGGCAATCCGGGACACGTGGTCACCCTAACCTGGACACACACACAACCTGCAGAATTTCAGGAAAACCTGGACACAGGATTGAGGTTCAATCCCACCCAAGACTCTTTGGAATCTTCAAACTCAAGGCCCCACTCCGGGATTACCAACCCCAGAGAAAGCTCAAAGTACAGCTTACTCCACTCATAACAAATACTCTGGAGCTTCACATTAAGGCTTAATGTGAATCCTGTGTCATTTAAATCGTCACTACCTAAATTTACAAAGTTTCCGCACTTATTTTTTTTATACGTTTCCCAGCCATCTTCATCATGGCGCGATCAATTACTTCCCTCCCCCCCCCCCCCCCGCCCTCACCAATTCAAACGAAATCATAAAACTGCAGAAATTTTTTGTGTGTGTGTGTATGTATATATATATATATATATATATATATATATATATATACACAGTGGAACCTCTTATTGTGAGTAACGCGGTTAACGAGCGTTTCGCAATACGAGCACTATATTTTAAAAAAATCCTAACTCGGTTTGCGAGTGTTGTCTCGCAAAACGAGCAGGATTCAAGCCAAAGTGGTGTGCAGTACCGCGTTTGGCCTGAGGTGGGGGGGGCGCCGGAGCCGAAGTGCGCCGTTCGGAAATGCTCAGAAAGCGTTGAAAATACTCAGTTCCCGAGCCTTTCCGAGGTTTGTCCTTGGGCCTTTCCGTGTGTTTGCGAGGCTCTACGGCGCCCCCCCACACCTCTGGCCACATGCGGTATTGCACGCCATTGAAGTCAATGTGGAACAAATAATTTTAGTTTCCATTGACTTCAATGGGGAAACTCGCTTTGATATGCGAGTACTTTGGATTACGAGCATTCTCCTGGAACACAGCATATCCTGTTAAATTATGTAGAGGTGGCAACGTCTGTAGGGGGGGGGGGGGGGTCTAAACTCTGCTGACCACATCTACCTGCTATTCCAGTTGGGGATAATCTCTAGAGAGGTCTTGCTGGGTTAGACTTAAAAGGCCAGTCCACCCAAAATGTGATATTTTTCTTGGGTTGAACATGGTCGGCTGAGTCATCCCCTGGCGTCTTATATGACTTGGATGCTCCAACAGTGAGCTCTCCCACTATCATTCCTAACTCTGTTTCTGGGCACCTGGGAGTTTTAAGTGTTCCAGCTGCTTTTGTTGCATTCTCTATAATATAAATTAAATATAAAATCCAGCAATAATAATGGGCTTCCCTTATAATGGACACCACAAGCATGCAGACTCAGCACAGGGATTTCTCCAATAGAGTCCTTGAGAGATCGAAGAAACTGGCTGATTTTCCAGCATCTACCATAATAAAAAAGTGAAATGATGGGTTTTGGCTGGACTGACCCTTTACGTGGACAAGGTTGCCCCTTTCATTCCTTGTCGTGTTTGTAGGGAGCTTGGCTCAACCTTTCTTGAGTAGTGTGCCAGGCATGGGCGTAGCATAAGGGGTTGCAGGGGTCACAATCGCAATCCCGCCCCTAGCTCCAGGGGGCCCCTGCAGCCTCTGTGTCATATTATCATATCCTCTACAAAGTTCAGCTCCGATCTGCCCTAGAGCCCCACAGCCATGCTCCAGTACTAGGCTTCCACGTTACCTTCCACAGTCCACACCCCTCTGTTTTCATTGGCTGGGGAGAAGCTGTGAGCAATTTCCAGAGTGGAGAACAGCATTTGATGAAAACAGCCCAGGATGGGGAATTGTCTGTGCTCTGTGCTGGCAACATGGAATGGTAACCAAGCTCAGCGAGTTAAGAGGAGGAGAGTGCCGTCCTGTAGCCACTATTGGACCGATATCACTGGTGAGGTAAGACACCACTTCCCTGACAACTGGGGAAAAGAGACACACCTCCGGGAGGTGACCTTCCCCCAACACCTGCCAACACTGACAGAGAAACCTTCAGAAATTGCTAAAACAAATCCCTTAACACCTCCGGAGGGGCCCCTGGGGGGCTGCAGGCTCCAAAGTTTGTGTCACATGGCTCCCTGTCCTCTGATTCTCCCGCGGTGGTCCCTGTCCTCTGATTCTCCAGCGGTGGTCCCTGTCCTCTGATCCTCCAGCGCTGATCCCTGTCCTCTGATTCTCCAGTGGCGATCTCTGTCCTCTGATTCTCCAGCAGTGATCTCTGTCCTCTGATCTTCCAACGGTGGTCCCTGTCCTCTGATTCTCCAACGGTGATCCCTGTCCTCTGATTCTCCAACGGTGGTCCCTGTCCTCTGATTCTCCAACGGTGGTCCCTGTCCTCTGATTCTCCAGCGGCGGTCCCTGTCCTCTGATTCTCCAGCGGCGGTCCCTGTCCTCTGATTCTCCAGCGGCGATCCCTGTCCTCTGATTCTCCAGCGGTGATCCCTGTCCTCTGATTCTCCAGCGGTGATCCCTGTCCTCTGATTCTCCAGCAGCGATCTCTGTCCTCTGATCCTCCAGCGGCGATCCCTGTCCTCTGATTCGCCAGTGGCGATCCCTGTCCTTTGATTCTCCAGCGGTGATCCCTGTCCTCTGATTCTCCAGCGGTGATCCCTGTCCTCTGATTCTCCAGCGGTGATCCCTGTCCTCTGATTCTCCAGCGGTGATCCCTGTCCTCTGATTCTCCAGCGGTGGTCCCTGTCCTCTGATTCTCCAGTGGTGGTCCCTGTCCTCTGATTCTCCAGCGGTGGTCCCTGTCCTCTGATTCTCCAGCGGCGATCCCTGTCCTCTGATTCTCCAGTGGTGGTCCCTGTCCTCTGATTCTCCAGCGGTGATCCCTGTCCTCTGATTCTCCAGCGGTGATCCCTGTCCTCTGATTCTCCAGCGGTGGTCCCTGTCCTCTGATTCTCCAGCGGTGATCCCTGTCCTCTGATTCTCCAGCGGTGATCCCTGTCCTCTGGTTCTCCAGTGGTGGTCCCTGTCCTCTGATTCTCCAGCGGTGATCCCTGTCCTCTGATTCTCCAGCGGTGGTCCCTGTCCTCTGATTCTCCAGTGGCGATCCCTGTCCTCTGATTCTCCAGTGGTGGTCCCTGTCCTCTGATTCTCCAGCGGTGATCCCTGTCCTCTGATTCTCCAGCGGTGATCCCTGTCCTCTGATTCTCCAGCGGTGATCCCTGTCCTCTGATTCTCCAGTGGTGGTCCCTGTCCTCTGATTCTCCAGCAGTGATCCCTGTCCTCCGATTCTCCAGCGGTGGTCCCTGTCCTCTGATTCTCCAGCGGCGATCCCTGTCCTCTGATTCTCCAGTGGTGGTCCCTGTCCTCTGATTCTCCAGCGGTGATCCCTGTCCTCTGATTCTCCAGCGGTGATCCCTGTCCTCTGATTCTCCAGCGGTGGTCCCTGTCCTCTGATTCTCCAGCGGTGATCCCTGTCCTCTGATTCTCCAGCGGTGATCCCTGTCCTCTGGTTCTCCAGTGGTGGTCCCTGTCCTCTGATTCTCCAGCGGTGATCCCTGTCCTCTGATTCTCCAGCAGTGATCCCTGTCCTCTGATTCTCCAGCAGTGATCCCTGTCCTCTGATTCTCTAGCGGTGATCCCTGTCCTCTGGTTCTCCAGTGGTGGTCCCTGTCCTCTGATTCTCCAGCGGTGATCCCTGTCCTCTGATTCTCCAGCGGTGATCCCTGTCCTCTGATTCTCCAGCGGTGATCCCTGTCCTCTGATTCTCCAGCGGTGATCCCTGTCCTCTGATTCTCCAGCGGTGATCCCTGTCCTCTGATTCTCCAGCGGTGATCCCTGTCCTCTGATTCTCCAGCGGTGATCCCTGTCCTCTGATTCTCTAGCGGTGATCCCTGTCCTCTGGTTCTCCAGTGGTGGTCCCTGTCCTCTGATTCTCCAGTGGTGGTCCCTGTCCTCTGATTCTCCAGCGGTGATCCCTGTCCTCTGATTCTCTAGCGGTGATGCCTGTCCTCTGGTTCTCCAGTGGTGGTCCCTGTCCTCTGATTCTCCAGCGG
Source organism: Rana muscosa (assembly GCA_029206835.1). Classification (NCBI taxonomy): domain Eukaryota; kingdom Metazoa; phylum Chordata; class Amphibia; order Anura; family Ranidae; genus Rana; species Rana muscosa. The sequence goes on from CM055128.1 coordinate 321,618,213, forward strand.
TGATCCCTGTCCTCTGATTCTCCAGCGGTGATCCCTGTCCTCTGGTTCTCCATTGGTGATCCCTGTCCTCTGATTCTCCAGCGGGGGTCCCTGTCCTCTGATTCTCCAGCGGTGATCCCTGTCCTCTGATTCTCCAGCGGTGATCCCTGTCCTCTGATTCTCCAGCGGCGATCCCTGTCCTCTGATTCTCCAGCGGCGATCCCTGTCCTCTGATTCTCCAGCGGTGATCCCTGTCCTCTAATGTAAGGAGGAACTCTGGGAACTCAAAACTCCTAAGCTACTTTGAGTATCTTGCCGTGCGGTGGGTGTATCTGCACTAGGGTGACCACTTGTCCCGGATTGCCCGGGACAGTCCCACATTTTGCAGGTCTGTCCCGGGCACCTTCATTCCAGCACAATACAGTGTCCCGGAATGAAACTGACACAGCCACCCCCCCCCCCGGGTCAATCTGATGCCCCCAAAAAAGGCCGCCACATCACCGCTTTACTCACTGACAGTACTTGTCCTGGCCGGGAATGCCTGGAGGAGCACAATCCCCGCCCCCTGCTTGTGATTGGAGAAATCATAAATCCCTCCTCTTGTGTCCAATCACTGTGCTGTGATTCGTTACAGTACAAGCTGATTTTTGGGAAGGGAGGGTGTCCCTGAATGGTAGTTTGGAAATGTGGTCACCCTAATCTGCACGCATGGTGAAAGTGCTGGGTGGAAGTGGAGGGGGGGGGCCCAGGTCAACTTTCGCATCGGGGCCCACAAGCTTCAAGCTAAGCCTCTGGTGCCAGGGTAACCCGATTTGATCTTCCTAACTGACTCAACTGAAGAATAGATGAGGCGTTTTCAGGGACAAAAGTTTCCATTGTCGAACCTTCAAAACCTGGAACTTGGTGGAAGCCAGAGACAGCTGGCCGGGAACGTCATGGCTTGTGTTCTCAGTTGCGCAAATGGGCGTCTTGTGCAGATCTTTGCAGTAAGACGTGTTGTTGTTCTAGCTGCAAGGCCAAGTCGAGGTTAAATCGACACAACTTGTGGAACTGTCATGTGCTCAGGCTGTGCAGGCGACTTGGGTGATCTGGCCGGAACGCAGAGCAGCGCAGAGGAATTGAGCCGGGCTGTGAATCACAGGATGTCATTAGTTTTCACAGCTGTATGGGTTGCCTTTCTCTATTTCATGTTTACACAAGCCATCCCTTTCATGTGGCTTTTTTTTTCCATTTGAACACTTTATAAATTAAGAGGGCCAAAATGTACACTGACTTTTGTGAGAAAGGATAGCGCAACGGTATAGATTTAAGGGGGGCGACAACGGTCAGTTTTACTGTATTTTTTCACTGATGGATTCAATGGTATGTCTCTATAAACCTCAGTTATCCAGGACATGGTGTAGCCTAGCCATTTTTAACTATGGTTCCTCCAGGGACTGCTATGGGTTCCATGAGATGTGGCTAATTGTCCTCCTTGTCTTATGGCGCCTGCAGAGTTCCGGAGCCAACACCACTTGGTAGATCCAGCAGCAGGACACCAATAATATTTTTAGCTGTCTGTAATGCCGCGTACACACGCTCGGAATTTCCGACAACAAATGTTCGATGGGAGCTTGTTGTCGGAATATTCCGACTGTGTGTAGGCTCCATCGGAAATTTGCTGTCGGAACTTCCGACAACAAAAATTTGAGAGCTGGTTCTCAAATTTTTCCGACAACAAAAGTTGTTGTCGGAAATTCCGAGCGTGTGTACAGAAATTCCGACGCACAAAATTCCACGCATGCTCGGAATCAAGCAGAAGAGCCGCACTGGCCCATTGAGCTTCATTTTTCTCGGCTCGTTGTACGTGTTGTACGTCACCGCGTTCTTGACGTTCGCAATTTCCGACAACATTTGTGTGACCGTGTGTATGCAAGACAAGTTTGAGCCGACATCCGTCGGAAAAAAATCCACGGTTTTGTTGTCGGAATGTCCGATCGTGTGTACGCGGCATTAGGGTGGCATTCTTCCCACTGGCCACCAATGTAAGGAACATTCTTCCCACTGGCCACCAATGTAAGGGACATTCTTCCCACTGATCACCAATGTAAGGGACATTCTTCCCACTGATCACCAATGTAAGGAACATTCTTCCCACTGATCACCAATGTAAGGGACATTCTTCCCACTGATCACCAATGTAAGGGACATTCTTCTCACTGATCACCAATGTAAGGGACATTCTTCCCACTGATCACCAATGTAAGGAACATTCTTCCCACTGATCACCAATGTAAGGAACATTCTTCCCACTGATCACCAATGTAAGGAACATTCTTCCCACTGATCACCAATGTAAGGAACATTCTTCCCACTGATCACCAATGTAAGGAACATTCTTCCCACTGGCCACCAATGTAAGGAACATTCTTCCCACTGGCCACCAATGTAAGGAGCATTCTTCCCACTGATCACCAATTTAAGGAACATTCTTCTCACTGATCACCAATGTAAGGAACATTCTTCCCACTGATCACCAATGGAAGGAACATTCTTCTCACTGATCACCAATGTAAGGGACATTCTTCCCACTGATCACCAATGTAAGGGACATTCTTCCCACTGATCACCAATGTAAGGGACATTCTTCTCACTGATCACCAATGTAAGGAACATTCTTCCCACTGATCACCAATGTAAGGATCATTCTTCCCACTGATCACCAATGTAAGGAACATTCTTCTCACTGATCACCAATGTAAGGGACATTCTTCTCACTGATCACCAATGTAAGGGACATTCTTCTCACTGATCACCAATGTAAGGGACATTCTTCCCACTGATCGCCAATGTAAGGGACATTCTTCCCACTGATCACCAATGTAAGGGACATTCTTCTCACTGATCACCAATGTAAGGAACATTCTTCTCACTGATCACCAATGTAAGGAACATTCTTCTCACTGATCATCAATGTAAGGAACATTCTTCCCACTGATCACCAATGTAAGGAACATTCTTCCCACTGATCACCAATGTAAGGAACATTCTTCACACTGGCCACCAATGTAAGGAACATTCTTCTCACTGATCACCAATGAAAAGAACATTCTTCTCACTGATCACCAATGTAAGGAACATTCTTCCCACTGATCACCAATTTAAGGAACATTCTTCTCACTGATCACCAATGTAAGGAACATTCTTCCCACTGGCCACCAATGTAAGGAACATTCTTCCCACTGATCGCCAATGTAAGGGACATTCTTCTCACTGATCACCAATGTAAGGAACATTCTTCCCACTGATCGCCAATGTAAGGGACATTCTTCCCACTGATCACCAATGGAAGGAACATTCTTCTCACTGATCACCAATGTAAGGGACATTCTTCCCACTGATCACCAATGTAAGGAACATTCTTCCCACTGATCACCAATGTAAGGGACATTCTTCCCACTGATCACCAATGTAAGGAACATTCTTCCCACTGATCACCAATGTAAGGATCATTCTTCCCACTGATCACCAATGTAAGGAACATTCTTCTCACTGATCACCAATGTAAGGGACATTCTTCTCACTGATCACCAATGTAAGGGACATTCTTCTCACTGATCACCAATGTGAGGGACATTCTTCCCACTGATCACCAATGTAAGGAACATTCTTCCCACTGATCGCCAATGTAAGGGACATTCTTCCCACTGATCACCAATGTAAGGGACATTCTTCTCACTGATCACCAATGTAAGGAACATTCTTCCCACTGATCGCCAATGTAAGGGACATTCTTCCCACTGATCACCAATGTAAGGGACATTCTTCCCACTGATCGCCAATGTAAGGGACATTCTTCCCACTGATCACCAATGTAAGGGACATTCTTCCCACTGATCACCAATGTAAGGAACATTCTTCCCACTGATCACCAATGTAAGGATCATTCTTCCCACTGATCGCCAATGTAAGGGACATTCTTCTCACTGATCACCAATGTAAGGAACATTCTTCCCACTGATCGCCAATGTAAGGGACATTCTTCCCACTGATCACCAATGTAAGGGACATTCTTCTCACTGATCACCAATGTAAGGAACATTCTTCTCACTGATCACCAATGTAAGGAACATTCTTCTCACTGATCACCAATGTAAGGAGCATTCATCCCACTGATCACCAATGTAAGGAACATTCTTCCCACTGATCGCCAATGTAAGGGACATTCTTCTCACTGATCACCAATGTAAGGAACATTCTTCTCACTGATCACCAATGTAAGGAACATTCTTCCCACTGATCACCAATGTAAGGATCATTCTTCCCACTGATCACCAATGTAAGGGACATTCTTCCCACTGATCACCAATGTAAGGAACATTCTTCCCACTGATCACCAATGTAAGGGACATTCTTTTCACTGATCACCAATGTAAGGAACATTCTTCCCACTGATCACCAATGTAAGGAACATTCTTCCCACTGATCACCAATGTAAGGAACATTCTTCCCACTGATCACCAATGTAAGGAACATTCTTCCCACTGATCACCAATGTAAGGAACATCCTTCCCACTGATCACCAATGTAAGGAACATTCTTCTCACTGATCACCAATGTAAGGAACATTCTTCTCACTGATCACCAATGTAAGGGACATTCTTCCCACTGATCACCAATGTAAGGAACATTCTTCTCACTGATCACCAATGTAAGGAACATTCTTCTCACTGATCACCAATGTAAGGAACATTCTTCTCACTGATCACCAATGTAAGGAACATTCTTCCCACTGATCACCAATGTAAGGATCATTCTTCCCACTGATCGCCAATGTAAGGGACATTCTTCTCACTGATCACCAATGTAAGGAACATTCTTCTCACTGATCACCAATGTAAGGAACATTCTTCCCACTGATCACCAATGTAAGGATCATTCTTCCCACTGATCACCAATGTAAGGGACATTCTTCCCACTGATCACCAATGTAAGGAACATTCTTCCCACTGATCACCAATGTAAGGGACATTCTTTTCACTGATCACCAATGTAAGGAACATTCTTCCCACTGATCACCAATGTAAGGAACATTCTTCCCACTGATCACCAATGTAAGGAACATTCTTCCCACTGATCACCAATGTAAGGAACATTCTTCCCACTGATCACCAATGTAAGGAACATCCTTCCCACTGATCACCAATGTAAGGAACATTCTTCTCACTGATCACCAATGTAAGGAACATTCTTCTCACTGATCACCAATGTAAGGGACATTCTTCCCACTGATCACCAATGTAAGGAACATTCTTCTCACTGATCACCAATGTAAGGAACATTCTTCTCACTGATCACCAATGTAAGGAACATTCTTCCCACTGATCACCAATGTAAGGAACATTCTTCCTACTGGCCACCAATGTAAGGAACATTCTTCTCACTGATCGCCAATGTAAGGAACATTCTTCCCACTGGCCACCAATGTAAGGAACATTCTTCCCACTGATCACCAATGTAAGGAACATTCTTCCCACTGATCACCAATGTAAGGAACATTCTTCTCACTGATCACCAATGTAAGGAACATTCTTCCCACTGATCACCAATGTAAGGAACATTCTTCCTACTGGCCACCAATGTAAGGAACATTCTTCTCACTGATCACCAATGTAAGGAACATTCTTCTTACTGATCACCAATGTAAGGGACATTCTTCCCACTGATCACCAATGTAAGGGACATTCTTCTCACTGATCACCAATGTAAGGGACATTCTTCCCACTGATCACCAATGTAAGGAACATTCTTCCTACTGGCCACCAATGTAAGGAACATTCTTCTCACTGATCACCAATGTAAGGAACATTCTTCCCACTGATCACCAATGTAAGGAACATTCTTCCCACTGATCACCAATGTAAGGAACATTCTTCCCACTGATCACCAATGTAAGGAACATTCTTCCCACTGATCACCAATGTAAGGAACATTCTTCCCACTGATCACCAATGTAAGGAAGGAACATTCTTCCCACTGATCACCAATGTAAGGAAGGAACATTCTTCCCACTGATCACCAATGTAAGGAAGGAACATTCTTCCCACTGATCACCAATGTAAGGGACATTCTTCCCACTGATCACCAATGTAAGGAAGGAACATTCTTCCCACTGATCACCAATGTAAGGAACATTCTTCCCACTGATCACCAATGTAAGGGACATTCTTCTCACTGATCACCAATGTAAGGAACATTCTTCACACTGATCACCAATGTAAGGAAGGAACATTCTTCCCACTGATCACCAATGTAAGGATCATTCTTCCCACTGATCACCAATGTAAGGAACATTCTTCCCACTGATCACCAATGTAAGGGACATTCTTCCCACTGATCACCAATGTAAGGAACATTCTTCCCACTGATCACCAATGTAAGGAACATTCTTCCCACTGATCACCAATGTAAGGAACATTCTTCCCACTGATCACCAATGTAAGGGACATTCTTCCCACTGATCACCAATGTAAGGAAGGAACATTCTTCCCACTGATCACCAATGTAAGGAACATTCTTCTCACTGATCGCCAATGTAAGGGACATTCTTCCCACTGATCACCAATGTAAGGGACATTCTTCCCACTGATCACCAATGTAAGGAACATTCTTCCCACTGATCACCAATGTAAGGGACATTCTTCCCACTGATCACCAATGTAAGGAACATTCTTCCCACTGATCACCAATGTAAGGGACATTCTTCTCACTGATCACCAATGTAAGGAACATTCTTCCCACTGATCACCAATGTAAGGAGCATTCATCCCACTGATCACCAATGTAAGGAACATTCTTCCCACTGATCGCCAATGTAAGGGACATTCTTCTCACTGATCACCAATGTAAGGAACATTCTTCTCACTGATCACCAATGTAAGGAACATTCTTCCCACTGATCACCAATGTAAGGGACATTCTTCCCACTGATCACCAATGAAAGGAACATTCTTCCCACTGATCACCAATGTAAGGAACATTCTTCCCACTAATCACCAATGTAAGGATCATTCTTCTCACTGATCACCAATGTAAGGAAGGAACATTCTTCCCACTGATCACCAATGTAAGGAACATTCTTCTCACTGATCACCAATGTAAGGAGCATTCATCCCACTGATCACCAATGTAAGGAACATTCTTCCCACTGATCACCAATGTAAGGGACATTCTTCTCACTGATCACCAATGTAAGGAACATTCTTCCCACTGATCACCAATGTAAGGATCATTCTTCCCACTGATCACCAATGTAAGGAACATTCTTCCCACTGATCACCAATGTAAGGGACATTCTTCTCACTGATCACCAATGTAAGGAACATTCTTCCCACTGATCACCAATGTAAGGAACATTCTTCCCACTGATCACCAATGTAAGGAACATTCTTCTCACTGATCACCAATGTAAGGAACATTCTTCTCACTGATCACCAATGTAAGGAACATTCTTCCCACTGATCACCAATGTAAGGAACATTCTTCCTACTGGCCACCAATGTAAGGAACATTCTTCTCACTGATCGCCAATGTAAGGAACATTCTTCCCACTGGCCACCAATGTAAGGAACATTCTTCCCACTGATCACCAATGTAAGGAACATTCTTCCCACTGATCACCAATGTAAGGAACATTCTTCTCACTGATCACCAATGTAAGGAACATTCTTCCTACTGGCCACCAATGTAAGGAACATTCTTCTCACTGATCACCAATGTAAGGAACATTCTTCTCACTGATCACCAATGTAAGGGACATTCTTCCCACTGATCACCAATGTAAGGAACATTCTTCCCACTGATCACCAATGTAAGGAACATTCTTCCTACTGGCCACCAATGTAAGGAACATTCTTCTCACTGATCACCAATGTAAGGAACATTCTTCTCACTGATCACCAATGTAAGGGACATTCTTCCCACTGATCACCAATGTAAGGAACATTCTTCCCACTGATCACCAATGTAAGGAACATTCTTCCCACTGATCACCAATGTAAGGAACATTCTTCCCACTGATCACCAATGTAAGGAACATTCTTCCCACTGATCACCAATGTAAGGAACATTCTTCCCACTGATCACCAATGTAAGGAAGGAACATTCTTCCCACTGATCACCAATGTAAGGAAGGAACATTCTTCCCACTGATCACCAATGTAAGGAAGGAACATTCTTCCCACTGATCACCAATGTAAGGGACATTCTTCCCACTGATCACCAATGTAAGGGACATTCTTCCCACTGATCACCAATGTAAGGAACATTCTTCCCACTGATCACCAATGTAAGGAACATTCTTCCCACTGATCACCAATGTAAGGGACATTCTTCCCACTGATCACCAATGTAAGGAACATTCTTCTCACTGATCACCAATGTAAGGAAGGAACATTCTTCCCACTGATCACCAATGTAAGGATCATTCTTCCCACTGATCACCAATGTAAGGAACATTCTTCCCACTGATCACCAATGTAAGGGACATTCTTCCCACTGATCACCAATGTAAGGAACATTCTTCCCACTGATCACCAATGTAAGGAACATTCTTCCCACTGATCACCAATGTAAGGAACATTCTTCCCACTGATCACCAATGTAAGGGACATTCTTCCCACTGATCACCAATGTAAGGAACATTCTTCCCACTGATCACCAATGTAAGGGACATTCTTCTCACTGATCACCAATGTAAGGAACATTCTTCCCACTGATCACCAATGTAAGGAACATTCTTCCCACTGATCACCAATGTAAGGAACATTCTTCCCACTGATCACCAATGTAAGGAACATTCTTCCCACTGGCCACCAATGTAAGGAACATTCTTCCCACTGATCACCAATGTAAGGAACATTCTTCCCACTGATCACCAATGTAAGGGACATTCTTCTCACTGATCACCAATGTAAGGAACATTCTTCTCACTGATCACCAATGTAAGGAACATTCTTCTCACTGATCACCAATGTAAGGGACATTCTTCCCACTGATCACCAATGTAAGGGACATTCTTCTCACTGATCACCAATGTAAGGAACATTCTTCTCACTGATCACCAATGTAAGGGACATTCTTCCCACTGATCACCAATGTAAGGAACATTCTTCCCACTGATCACCAATGTAAGGGACATTCTTCCCACTGATCACCAATGTAAGGAACATTCTTCTCACTGATCACCAATGTAAGGAGCATTCTTCCCACTGATCACCAATGTAAGGAACATTCTTCCCACTGATCACCAATGTAAGGGACATTCTTCCCACTGATCACCAATGTAAGGAACATTCTTCTCACTGATCACCAATGTAAGGGACATTCTTCCCACTGATCACCAATGTAAGGGACATTCTTCCCACTGATCACCAATGTAAGGAACATTTTTCCCACTGATCACCAATGTAAGGAACATTCTTCCCACTGATCACCAATGTAAGGAACATTCTTCCCACTGATCACCAATGTAAGGAACATTCTTCCCACGGATCACCAATGTAAGGAACATTCTTCTCACTGATCACCAATGTAAGGAGCATTCTTCCCACTGATCACCAATGTAAGGGACATTCTTCCCACTGATCACCAATGTAAGGGACATTCTTCCCACTGATCACCAATGTAAGGGACATTCTTCTCACTGATCACCAATGTAAGGGACATTCTTCCCACTGATCACCAATGTAAGGAACATTCTTCTCACTGATCACCAATGTAAGGGACATTCTTCCCACTGATCACCAATGTAAGGAACATTCTTCTCACTGATCACCAATGTAAGGAGCATTCTTCCCACTGATCACCAATGTAAGGGACATTCTTCCCACTGATCACCAATGTAAGGGACATTCTTCCCACTGATCACCAATGTAAGGAACATTCTTCCCACTGATCACCAATGTAAGGAACATTCTTCCCACTGATCACCAATGTAAGGGACATTCTTCCCACTGATCACCAATGTAAGGGACATTCTTCTCACTGATCACCAATGTAAGGAAGGAACATTCTTCCCACTGACCACCATACGAGGCAGTATTCCTCCCACTGACACCAACAATGGGGAACTATTTCTTCCACTGATACCAATAATGGGGCACTATGCCTTTTACTGACACCAATGATGGGGTGCTATCCCTCCCACTAAAAAAATGATGGGGCACTATTCCTCCTATTGATGCCAACGATGGCATGAACTTTAATGACATCCCAGTCTTAGTCCGTAGGGTTCAATGTTGAGTTGGCCCACCCTTTGCAGCTACAACAGCTTCAACTCTTCTGGGAAGGCCGTCCACAAGATTTAGGAGGGTGTTTATGGGAATGTTTGAACATTCTTCCAGAAGTGCATTTGTGAGGTCAGGCACTGATGATGGACGAGAAGGCCTGACTTGCAGTCCTACACTTATTCACCCCAAAGGTGTTCCATCGGGTTGAGGTCAGGACTCTGTGCAGGCCAGTCAATTTCCTCCACCCCAAACTCGCTCATCCATGTCTTTTATTGACCTTGCTTTGTGCACTGGTCCAAATCATTTGGTGGAGGGGGGATTATGGTGTGGGGGTGTTTTTCAGGGGTTGAGCCCCTTAGTTCCAGTGAAGGGAACTCTTAAGGCGTCAGCATACCAAGACATTATAAACAATTTCATGCTCCCAACTTTGTGGGAACAGTTTGGGGACGGCCCCTTCCTTTTCCAACATGACTGCGCACCAGTGCACAAAGCAAGGTCCATAAAGATATGGATGAGCGAGTTTGGGGTGGAAGAACTTGACTGGCCTGCACAGAGCCCTGACCTCAACCCGATAGAACGCCTTTGGGATGAATTAGAGCGGAGACTGCGAGCCAGGCCTTCTCGTCCAACATCAGTGCCTGATCTCAAAAATGCTCTTCTGGAAGAATGGTCAAACATTCCCATAGACACCCTCCTAAACCTTGTGGACAGCCTTCCCAGAAGAGTTGAGGCTGTTATAGCTGCAGAGGGTGGGCCAACGCAATATTGAACCTGGGATGCCATTAAAGTTCATGTGTGTGTAAAGGCTAGGCGTCCCAATACTTTTGGTAATATAGTGTGTGTGTGTATATATAATTTTTTACTTTTTATTTAAGTACTCGCTTGTACTTGGAAGTGAAATGAAATTGTTATTTCTGGACAGAGGCTGTCTGGGTCGTGCCGCAGAGCCAGGCTTTGTCTGTTTGGATGTGTACATCGCGTCCCGGACGCTCTGGGGCACCAAAGTGCACACTCAGCAGCTGTACTCAAGGGCATCCGCTACGGTCTTATGTGGCTGCTGAGCCCGCATTGTTGGCAACGAGGGTCGAATGAAACTTTGGCTGACAAGGGGAGGAGGGGATCAATAATACCAACCGGGTGGAAGCTAAAACAAAAATCTTTAAGTGCACCTATAAGCAAACCTTACCATTCATTGGTATAATAATATCATGTTAGCATTTTTATTTTGAAATGACCAAAAAACTTCATTTCCTGGAGGAAATGTCACCCAAGTTTCCCGCGGGTGTTGCTCACATGTGGCAGTTTTGCAGGGGAGGGGGGGGGGGGGGAACACAGGGGGGGCCCGGACAGCACAGGAGTGGGGGGAACAAATATTAAAACCAAGGATCGTTTTTTTCAATAAGACAGTACAGCCGGCCCTCCTGCACGACAGGTGCCCGGGCCCCCCCTTTTGAACTGATGGGGCCCGGGCCCAGTACAGGAGGGCTGGCTGTACTGCCTTATACACACACAATGCATGCATTGACATGTTTTAGATGCACACTGATGCTGTTCTGTTTTATTCATTTATGTACGTCCTTAGACCCAGTCTGTCTAGACAGTATGGTCAGCTGCTGACTTGGCAACATCCACAGGTAGCTTAACTCTTCAATAAGGCGCATACGTTGAATCCAACATAATTTTACTTCAAGTAGGTTTTTTTTTTTTAAATAACAAACATGCTATACTTACCTGCTCTGTGTAGTGGTTTTGCACAGAGCATCCCGGATCTTCCTCTTCTTGGGTCCCCCGCCGACGCTCCTGGCTCCTCCCCTTATCTGGGTCCCCCGCCGACGCTCCTGGCTCCTCCCCTTCTCTGGGACCCCTGCCGCCACTCCTGGCTAATCCCCTTTCTCGGGGTCCCCCGCTGGCATTCCTGGCTCCTTCCCTTCTTGGGCCCCCCGCCGGAACTCCTGGCTCCTCCCCTTCTTGGATCCCCCGCCCACACTCCTGGCTCCTCCCCTTCTCGGGTCCCCCCATTGTCACTCCTGGCTCTTCCCCTTCTCGGGTCCCCTGCTGGTGCTCCTGGCTCCTCCCCCTAGACCAGTGCCCCCAATAGCAAGCCGCTTGCTATGGGGGCACTAGTGTGGCGCACTAGTGCGTGCTCGCTCCTGAGCCCTGCTCTATGCTAGGGTGACCACATTTTTAAACAACCATTCAGGGACACCCCCCTTCCCAAAAATCAGCTTGTGCTGTAACGAATCACAGCACAGTGATTGGACACAAGAGGCGGGATTTATGATTTCTCCAATCACAAGCAGGGGGGCGGGGATTGTGCTCCTCCAGGCATTCCCTGCCAGGAGAAGTACTGTCAGTGAGTAAAGCGGTGATGTGGCAGCCTTTTTTGGGGGCATCAGATTGGCTCAGGGGGTGTTTGTGTAAGTTTCATTCTGGGACAAAAATGCGGGACTGTCCCGGGCAATCCGGGACACGTGGTCACCCTACTCTATGCGTCCATAAGACTCATAGAGCCGCGGTCAAGCGCCGCCCTACGCTCTCTCCCCATTCTAACTTCTGGTCCTCCCCTTCTCGGGTCCCCTGTCGGTGCTCCTGGCTCCTCCCCCTAGACCAGTGCCCCCAATAGCAAGCCGCTTGCTATGGGGGCACTAGTGCATGCTCGCTCCCGAGCCCTGCTCTATGCGTCCATAAGACTCAGAGAGCCGCGGCCCAGCGCCGCCCTCCGCTCTCTCTTAATTGGCTCACTGGCTGTAATTGAGAGCAGTGGGAGTCAATGGCTCCCGCTGCTGTTTCAGCCAATGAGGAGAGAGAGTCCCAAGACAGCCGAGGCTCTCATGCACATCGCTGGATCGAGACGGGGCTCAGGTGAGTATGGGGGGGGCAGCACCTTTATGCATAGAATGCAACTTTCAGCCTTTACAACGACTTTCAGCTGATTGCAGTAGAGAGAATGTTTTTCCAGTCTTGTGTAATGCCGCGTACACACGATCGATTTTCTCGACGGTGAAAACAAGGAACGGCTTGGTCCCCTACACACGGCCGGTTTTCCCGACATTTTTTCTCTTGGTCGAGAAAAACGACCGTGTGTAGGCTCCCCGGCAGTGTTGCCCTATGGGAAAACTGCCGCGGAAAAAAATGCCGTGAATCACGACGAGAAAAATTAGAGCATGTTCTAATTTTTCTCATCACGATTCTTGCCGTTATCCTCTTCGTGAAAAATGCTGGAAAGCCCACACACAGGGGCGTTTTTCTCGTCAAAGAGAAAAAATGAAATTTTTCCGGACGAGAAAAATGGTCGTGTGTACGCGGCATTAGTGTAAGAAGACAATGACTTTCCCAAGCACTGTCTTTGTGAATAACTAATACTGACTGGGGGAACATGGATGGTAGTGGGGGAGGGTCCAGCTAGGACTAAACCAACTCGCACAAAACAGGAGGGGAGCACAGAGGAAGATACCAAAACTACATTAGTGAAGTTGTTGTGGTAAGAAACCGCCACTAGATGTCAGCATATTACAGAAAAATATCTTAATGCAGTCCAATAAAGACAAAAATGCATAAAAGTGGGGCAGGACTGATGCTTTTCGTGCATTTTTATCCATTTTGCAGCAACATGTAGGGGGGAAAAAAAACAGCATGCATGTTTTTTTTTTTTTTTTTTAAACACAAAGGTCTGAATGGGTCCTCATCCAAGCGGGAGCCTGGAGCAGCAGTTTCTCCAGGAAAGATCAGCATTTTGTATTAGTTGTTGACCACGGGTCCACCTCATCACCTCCTCGTGCTTGTAGGTTGTGGCCTCCAGAACCTTCTCATTAAGTTGCTTGGGGGAAAAAGCCGGCCTCCCAGTAATTATAAACTCGGCAGTGGACAAGGGAGGCCGATCGTTTTCTCTTAATACGCAGCTAATGCCGCTGGATCAGTCCTGGCGTCCTCCGTAATTGTCTAGACCGTGTTACTTGTTAACTACCTCTGATATCCGTCTCCCTTTGGGTCTCAGGCAATTGTTCTGCATAGAACGTAACATGCCAGTGCCAAGTTAAGGGATTAATTAAGCAACGCAGTGCAGTGGCAGTTTAGCATTTATAGAGGTGTCACAGCTTCACACCGGAGTCGGGAGTTGCTGGTTAACCCCCTCAGTTTGCCTTTGCCGGCTGCCAGAGCGGCACAGACCTCCATACATGAAATGTTTAGGCCCGGCGCTGGCAACCTTCAGAGCTTTATGCGCTTACAGTGGTGGAAAATAATGATTTGAGCCCCTGTAGAATGTGTAATTTTACCCCACTAGGGATGTGCCAACGAACACCCCCCCCCCCCCCCGGTTCGGTTCGGTTCGCACCAGAACAGGCGAAAAATTCTAGCGATCATGCGAGCCCTATTAACCGCTCGTCAAATGATGGAGGGGCGGTGCGGATCTCGCTCTGGGACGACATCATATGACGTTGTCACCACCAGAATGGGCGCTCTCGCCCTAGGACACGGCGCGGCTCTTTAACCATGTGATCGGCTGTGTCCAATCACAGCCGATCACATGTAAACATGGAGATGCCGGTAATCGTCTCTCATCGCCTCACGCTGACAGAGTGTGTGGCGAGGAGGGCCGATCAGCGGCATCTCCTCGCAGGGGACATCAAGACATGTAATCAGTGCTCTGATTACAATAACACTCCACTAGTGCCAGAAATCAGTGCCCACCAGTGCCAGTAATCAGTGCCCACCAGTGCCAGAAATCATTGCCCACCAGTGCCAGAAATCAGTGCCCACCAGTTCCAGCAATCAGTGCCCACCAGTGCCAGAAATCAGTGCCCACCAGTTCCAGCAATCAGTGCACACCAGTTCCAGCAATAAGTGCCCACCAGTGCCAGAAATCAGTGCCCACCAGTGCCAGCAATAAGTGCCCACCAGTTCCAGAAATCAGAGCCATAAATGAGTGCCCACCAGTGCCATAAATGAGTGCCCACCAGTTCCAGCAATCAGTACCCACCAGTGCCAGAAATCAGTGCCCACCAGTTCCAGCAGTCAGTGCCCACCAGTGCCAGAAATCAGTGCCCACCAGTGCCAGCAATCAGTGCCCACCAGTTCCAGCAATCAGTGCCAGAAATCAGTGCCCACCAGTTCCAGCAATCAGTGCCCACAATCAGTGCCCACCAGTTCCAGAAATCAGTGCCCACCAGTGCCAGAAATCAGTGCCCACCAGTTCCAGCAATCAGTGCCCACCAGTTCCAGAAATCAGTGCCATAAATGAGTGCCCACGAGTGCCATAAATGAGTGCCCACCAGTTCCAGCAATCAGTACCCACCAGTGCCAGAAATCAGTGCCCACCAGTTCCAGCAGTCAGTGCCCATCAGTGCCCACCAGTGCCAGCAATCAGTGCCCACCAGTTCCAGAAATCAGTGCCAGAAATCAGTGCCCACCAGTTCCAGCAATCAGTGCCCACCAGTGCCAGAAATCAGTGCCAGAAATCAGTGCCCACCAGTGCCAGAAATCAGTGCCCACCAGTTCCAGCAATCAGTGCCCACCAGTTCCAGAAATCAGTGCCATAAATGAGTGCCCACCAGTGCCATAAATGAGTGCCCACCAGTTCCAGCAATCAGTACCCACCAGTGCCAGAAATCAGTGCCCACCAGTTCCAGCAGTCAGTGCCCACCAGTGCCAGAAATCAGTGCCCACCAGTTCCAGCAATCAGTGCCCACCAGTGCCAGCAATCAGTGCCCACCAGTGCCAGCAATCAGTGCCAGAAATCAGTGCCCACCAGTTCCAGCAATCAGTGCCCACCAGTGCCAGAAATCAGTGCCCATCAGTGCCCACCAGTTCCAGCAATCAGTGCCTGAAATCAGTGCCCGCCAGTGCCAGAAATCAGTGCCCACCAGTGCCACCAATCAGTGCCCATTAGTGATGCCAGTCAGTGCTGGCTATCAGTGCTGCTTATCAGTGCTGCCCATCATTGCTGCCCATCAGTGCCACCTATCAGTGCCACCTATCAGTGCTCATTAATGCCACATATCAGTGCCATCTATCAGTGCCTCCTCATCATTACCACCTAATCAGTGCCCATAAGTGCCACCTGCTCAGTGCCCATTAGTGCAGCCTATCAGCGCACATCAGTGAAAGAGAAAAATTACTTATTTAGAAAATTTACTGACAGAAACCAAGAAAAACTTATTTTTATTTCAAAATTTTCGGTCTTTTTTTTTGTAAAAAATAAAAAACCCAGCAGTGAATAAATACCATCAAAATAAAGCTCTATTTGTGTGAAGAAAATTATAAAAATTTCACATGGTCACGGTGTAGCATGACCGCGCAATTGTCATTCAAAGTGCGACAAGCTCAAAATTGGCCTGGGCAGGAAGAGGGTGAAAGTGCCCGGTAGGCATGTGGTTAGAGTCTATGGGACACGAACATGAAAAATCAAAAGTGCGAATTATAAAGGCTTATATGCAAGTTATTGTCCTAAAAAGTGTTTGGGGACCCGGGTCCTGCCCCAGGGGACATGTATCAATGCAAAAAGAAGGTTTTCAAAACGGCCGTTTTTTCGGGAGCAGTGATTTTAATAATGCTTAAAGTGAAACAATAAAAAATAAAATATTCCTTTAACCACTTCCCGCCCAGTCAATAGCGAAGTGACGTCCGGGAAGTGGTTGCAATATCGATACTGGACGTCATATGACGTCCTGCAGGATATTGCCTTGCGCGCGCCCGCGGGGGCGCGCAGCGCGGTGATCGGGGACGGCATGTGTCCCTCGGACACAGCGCTTCCCCGATCACGGTAAACAGCCAATTTCATTGGCTGTTTACCATGTGATCGGCTGTGTCAAAGTCACAGCCGATCACCTGTCAAAACAAACTCGGCGGCGCGCTCCGTGCGCGCCGCCACAGGCTTGCAGAGCGGGGATCGGGGAAGGCGAGTGTCCCTTGGACACAGCGCGTCCCCGATCAGAGTAAACAGCCAATGAATTGGCTGTTTACCACGTGACCGGCTGTGTCCAATCACAGCCGGTCACAAATGTAAACAAACTCCACAGGAGTTACTACCTGATCCCTGCTCTCTCCTCACACACCGATCTGTGAGGAGAGAGAAGAGATCAGTAAGTTAGCTCAGTGTAGTTTGTCTACATAAGTTTACAGTGCACAACACGCCCCCCCCCCCCATAAAGAGGACCTGTCACACAGCCCAGCACATCAATCAGCCCAGCCAATCAGCCCATCTGTCAATCAGCCCATCTGTCAATCAATCAGCCCATCTGTCAATCAATCAGCCCATCTGTCAATCAATCAGCCCATCTGTCAATCAATCAGCCCATCTGTCAATCAATCACCCCACCTGTCAATCAATCACCCCATCTGTCAATCAATCAACCCATCTGTCAATCAATCAATCAGCCCTTCTGTCAATCAATCAGCCTATCTGTCAATCATCTGTCACAGGCCCACCTCCATCGGTACCGCCATTGGCACCGCCACACAGGCTACCAGTACCGCCATCGGTACCAGTACCACCACCAGTACCGCCACCAGGCCCAGCATCTATACTGCCACACAGGCCCGCTACCAGTATCACCACTAGTGCCGCCATCGGTACCACCACCAGTACCACCACCCGTACCACCGTCGGTAGTGCCACCACCACCTGTACCACCACCTGTACCGCCATCGGTACCATCACCACCTGTACCGCCATCGGTACCACCACCACCTGTACCGCCATCGGTACCACCACCACCCATACCGCCATCGCTACCACCACCACCCGTACCGCCATCGGTACCGCCGCCACCACCACCACCCGTACCGCCATCGGTACCACCACCACCTGTACCGCCATTGGTACCACCACCACCCATACCGCCATCGGTACCACCACACAGGCCCACCACTAATACCTCCATCGGTACTACCACACAGACCGCCACCACTACCACCAGCAGTACCATTACACAGGCCCACCAATAAGCACTGCCATAATGTCCCAAAGGGTTTACACACCTGAGGAGGCATATGCCATTCTTGCCATGTCGGATGATGAGAGCAGCGGGGAGCTCCCATTATCCGATTCTAGTTCGGAATACGAGCCAGTGGAGGATAGTGGCTCAGAGTCCGAGTCCCTGGAGGAAACTGTCCCTCCCAAAAGAATGCGATCGGCACCAAGATCAGCACCAAGATCAGCACCAAGATCAGGAGAACTGCCCACCACCAGCAGCGCCATACCCCAGGAAGAGGAGCCCAGTACAAGCAATGGAAATGCACGCCCAACCCGAAGAATCCAGCCCCAATCCTACCTTCTCGATGCCCTGGCAAACCCCTTATGGTTGCCTGCCAACTCAGGATCCGCTATCATCCCCCCTTTCACCGCACAGCCAGGTGTGCAGCCCGACACTACAAATTTTTCTAAATTTGATTATTTTTGTTTATTTTTCCCACAAGATTTGCTGCAGAATTTAGTGGATCAAACGAATCTGTATGCATCCCAATTTATTGCTGCCAACCCCGATTCTTCCTACGCCCGCATGTTCCAGTGGCGGCGTCTAACATTGGAGGAATTTAAATTATTTTTGGGCCTTATGTTCAATATGGGGCTTACAAAAAAGAACGAAGTCCATTCATATTGGTCCAAACGCCCCATCCAACACATGCCCATATATTCCACTGTCATGTCCAGGAAAAGATACGACATGATTATGCGCTTTCTCCACTTCAATGACAATTCACAGTGCCCTCCCCGAGATCATCCCAACTACGACAAATTGTACAAGATACGCCCCCTAATCAATGCCTTTTCCCAGCGATTTGAAGAAGTTTTCATCCCAGACCAAAAAATTTGTGTGGACGAGTCCCTCGTACATTTCACCGGCCGACTGCAGTTCAAGCAGTACATACCAAGCAAGAGAGCCAGGTATGGGTTAAAATTAAATAAATTATGTGATCGAGCCACTGGATACGTCTGCAAATTCAGGATCTACGAAGGCAAAGACTCCCAGCTCCAGCCCCGTGATTGCCCCACATATATTGGAACCAGTGGGAAAATTGTCTGGGAGTTGGCATACCCCCTGTTCGGAAAAGGTTACCATTTATATGTTGATAATTATTATACCAGCCTGCCCCTTTTTCGCCACCTTTACAGTAAACAAACCCCGGCCTGCGGTACCTTCAAAAAAAACCGGAAGGGATTCCCACAAAATTTATTGACAAAAAAATTGCGACCTGGAGAATCGGCATCCATGAGGAACGAGAAGGTGTTGGCCATGAAGTGGAGGGACAAGAAAGATGTCCACATCCTCTCTACGATCCACAATGACACCATGGTGGAGATCCCAAGAAGACGCGGCTCCATTGTAAAGCCTGAATGTGTCCACGACTACAATTTGTACATGGGGGGTGGATTTAAACGACCAGATGCTACAGCCCTACTTATCAACCAGAAAGTCCCATTATTGGAACAAAAAAGTTGCGTTTCACCTGTTTCACATGGCCCTTTTTAATTCGTTTGTCTGCTACCAAAAAGCAACTCAAAATCACCGACTCCACTGCCTCCAATATATCGAAGATATCATCGATAGGATAGGATAGGACACCTCTGCCTGCTACCTGGACCTGTGCTTTGGCTGTGCTCTGGCTGTGCTGACAGTATCTCTGCCTGTGCGAACTATGGACAGTATTCCTGCCTGCTGCCTGGATGATTGCTTTTGCTGTCGCTGACCTCATCCCTGCCTGCTGCCTGGACCGATGCTCTCCTCTGTGGACCACTGCACTTCTAAAACCACAGGTAATCTTTTGTTATTTGGTATGTACCTGCTATGTGTTAGATATATGAAGGGCCTTCAAAAATGTGATCGGTAGTCAGAAAATGATATGTGCAATTAATGCTGCTAGAATGCCTGGAGGTGCTACTTGGATGTTGGGCCTCTGTATGTGGCCAGGCTGTGTAAAAGTCTCAAACATGTGGTATTGCCATACTCAGGAGGAGTAGCAGAATGCATTTTGGGGTGTAATTTTTGCTATGTACATATTATGTGTTAGAAATATCTTATAAATTGACAACTTTGTGTAAAAAAAATGCATTTAAATTTTTTCTCCACATTTTCCAAAACCTTCTGGAAAAAAATGAACCGTTCAAAAGACTCATAATGCTTCATAGATTATACGTTGGGGTGTGTGCTTTCAAAAATGGGGTCATTTTGTGGAAAATTCTATTGTCCTGGTGCTCCAGGGCCTTCAAAATTGTAATAGGTGGTTGAGAAAGGATATGTGCGATTTATGCTTGTAGAACGCCTGAAAGTGCTACTTCAATGTTGGGCCTCTGTATATGGCCAGGCTGTGTAAAAGTCTCACACATGTGGTATCGCTATACTCAGGAGGAGTAGCAGAATGCATTTTGGGGTGTAATTTTTGCTATGTATTTGCTATGCGTTAGAAATATCTTATAAATGGACAACTTTGTGTAAAAAAAATGCATTTTCATTTTTTCTCCACATTTTCCAAAACCTTCTGGAAAAAAATGAACCGTTCAAAAGACTCATAATGCTTCATAGATTATACGTTGGGGTGTGTGCTTTCCAAAATGGGGTCATTTTGTGGAAAATTCCATTGTCCTGGTGCTCCAGGGCCTTCAAAAGTGTAATAGGTGGTTGAGAAAGGATATGTGCGATTTATGCTTGTAGAACGCCTGAAAGTGCTACTTCAATGTTGGGCCTCTGTATATGGCCAGGCTGTGTAAAAGTCTCACACATGTGGTATCGCTACACTCAGGAGGAGTAGCAGAATGTATTTTGGGGTGTAGTTGCAATTATGCATATGCTGTGTGAGAGAAAAAAACTGTTAATATGACCAGTTTGTGTAAAAAAAAAAAAAAAAAAAAAAAAAATTTTCCCAAGAATTGTGGGAAAAAAATACAACTTCAAAAAACTCACCACGCCTCTTAGTAAATACCTTGGACTGTCTACTTTCCAAAAAGGGGTAATTTTGGGGTATTTGTACTTTCCTCGCTTGTTAGTGTCTCAAGAAATGAGATATCCCTTCAGTACATCAGGCGTGATCAGATGTGATAAATTTTCAGTGATTGCCACCATAGTTTGTAGACTCTATAACTTTCACAAAGACCAAATAATATACACTAATTTGGGTTCATTTTACCAAAGATATGTAGCAGTATACATTTTGGCACAAATTTATGAAGAAAAATTACTTATTTGCAAAATTTTACAATAGAAACTAAAAAAAAGTGTTTTTTTTTTTTTAAAATTGCTGTTTTTTTGCTTATATCGCAAAAAATAAAAAACCCAGTGGCGATTAAATACCACCAAAAGAAAGCTCTATTTGTGAGAAGAAAATGATAAAAATTTTGTTTGGATACAGTGTAGCATGACTAAGTAATTGTCATTCAAAATGTGAGAGTACTGAAAGCTGAAAATTGGTCTGGGCGGGAAGGTGCATAAGTGCATGGTATTGAAGTGGTTAAATATCGTGCCTGGGGGGGGGTCCCCTTAGTCTGCCTGTAAAGTGTCGCATTTGTGATAATAATAATGAAATTTCTAAAGGAAAAAATTTAATTTGAATTGGCTCGCGGCTGTAATTTATTGCCGGCTCCCGGGAATATAGATGGACAATCAATGAAAAGAACGGTGTGGGGGTCCCCCTCCAGTCCATACCAGGCCCTTTGGGTCTGGTAGTATGGTATGGATTTTAAGGGGAACTCCACGCCAAAAGCAAATAAATAAAATTGGTGTGGAGTCCCCCCCCCCCCAAAATCCATACCAGACCCTTATCTGAGCATGCAGTCTAGCAGGTTAGGATAGGGGGGGGGGGGGGGGACAGTGTAGGCCCTTGGGGACAAGGGCCTACACTGACTGCACTATATACTCTGATCTGTATTATATATACTATACTGCTGGCACTATATACTCTGAACTGTATTATATACATACTACACTGACTGACTGCACACTACACGAACTACCCTGCCTAATCTCCATTCATTCACTATATACGGCCGCCGTGTAAGCAGCAGCCTTATATAGTGTGGGGCGTGGACTTAGCCCCTGAGCCAGGATCATGGCTCGCAGAGCACATCGCGCTGTGATTGGCCAAAGCATATAGGTCAGGTGCATGCTTTGGCCAATCAGCAGCTGTCAATGCACTACGATCCCGTCTGTACGCTCCATCGGACAAACTTTTGGGGTTTTCAACAAATGTTCGCTGTGCAAACAGACAAACTTTCCGGCAACAAAAGCCTGATGGTGCAAAATCCGATCGTGTGCACACAAGTCCATCGGACTTAAGTCCAAAGTACAAACACGCATGCTCAGAACCAATGCTAAACATCAGACAACAATTGCAGAAGTTGCCCAAAGGGGGGCACTAAAGAGCAGAAAAAACACGTAGTACGTCAATTGCGTCACTACGTTCGTGTTTGTTGGCTGAAAAAGTCCTGCCGTGTGTATGCATACCAAGTTCACAGCCAACGCCCTTCGGACAGAAATCCACGGAAAAGTTGGTTGGAAGTCCGATCGTGTGTATGAGGCTATAGTCTAAAATTTGTTTCATTCGTTTTTGTTTTTGTTTTGTTTTTTCGTTTTTCGGGTCATTTGTTATAATCGAAATCCGAAGATTCGAAAATCCGAGAATTCGAAGATTCAGAAATTAGAAAATTAGAAATTCCGCAATTTCGAAATTTCAGAAATGAGAAAATCCGTAAATTTGAAAGAACAAAAATCTGAAAATTATAAATAATAACTAAACTAAATAATAATAATAACTAACTATTAAATTATAGGTATTGGAATTTCCTTTCAAATTTGGCTGTTTGAACGTAAAGAATACAAATTTATTCAAAGTTACAAATTATCCAGGATAACGAATGCCGCTTCTAAACAAATGGAACGGAACAAATTAATAATAAATAATAATAATAAATAATATTAATAAAAAGTCTGTTATTTATTATTATTAATTCTTTACGTTCCATTCGTTTAGATACAGCATTTGTTATTTCGGATAATTCGTAACTTCGGATACATTCGTATTCGTTACGTTCACTAACAGCCAAATTTGAAAGGAAATTCCAATACCTATAATTTAATAGTTAGTAATAGTTAAGTTATTGTTAGTTATTATTTCAGATTTTCGAATTTTGTGATTTTCGTTCTTATTTTCAAATTTTCGTTCTTTTGAAACTTCGGATTTTTCTAATTTCCAAATTTTCGGATTTTTAAATTTCCAAATTTTCGATTTTACAAATTTTAAAATTTTAAAATTTTCGAATTTATGAATTTTCGAATTTAGAATTTACGAATTTATGAATTTTGAAATTTACGAATTTTGGAATTTTGAATTTCAGAGTTTTCGAATTTACGAATTTTCAAATTTTCAAATTTTTCTGATTTCTGAATTTTCTAATTTAAAATTTCCGAATTTCCAAATTTCCAAATTTCCAATTATCCAATTATCCAATTTTTCTAATTTTTTAATTTATGAATTTATGAATTTACGAATATTCTGAAAAATTTTCTAAAATTTGCTGTGTCGTTAATTTGGATATTTCTGAATGAATGAATTTATCAAATGTCATATGAGTACAGTGTTACATGACTGTGCAATTGTCATTCAAAGTGTGACAGTGCTAAAAAATGGCCCGGTATTGAGGTGGTTCATTTTTTTTTTTTTAGAAGCACATGATTGGAGCTTGATGCTCTAGTTGGCTTCAAAAAAGGGTGGGCTCGGGGCGCAAAGCACTGCGCCCTGAGCCCACCCAATTGTGTGACAATAGCGAATGTATATTCGCTATTGTCTTCCTAATTCTCCTCCTGGCCAATCAGGAAGCGGGTCCCGCGACCCAATTAACCGAGAGGAGAAGCGATCGCATTGGCCGCTGAGGAAGAGGAGGAGCAGAAGACGCAGGGGAAGCTGCCGTGAAGCCAAGGAGGTGGAGGAGAAGACGCAGGGGAAGCTGCCGTGAAGCCGAGGAGGTGGAGGAGAAAACGCAGGGGAAGCCGCCGTGAAGCAAAGGAGGTGAAAATGCAGGGGAAGCCGCCGTTAAGCAGAGGAGAAGGAGGAGGAGGAGAAGATGCAGGGAAAGTCGCCGTGAAGAAGAGGAGAAGGAGGAGAAGGAGGAGAAGACACAGGGAAAGCCGCCGTGAAGACGAGGAGGTGGAGGAGAAAACGCAGGGGAGGCCGCCGTGAAGCAGAGGGTGAGGAGAAGACGCAGCGGAAGCTGCCGTGAAGCAGAGGAGGAGGAGAAGAAGCAGGGGAAACCGCCGTGAAGCAGAGGAGAAAGAGGAGGAGGAGAAGACGCAGGGGAAGCCGCCGTGAAGCCAAGGAGGTAGAGGAGAAAATGCAGGGGAGGCCGCCGTGAAGCAGAGGAGGAAGAGCAGGAGAAGACACAGGGGAAGCCACCGTGAAGCATAGGAGAAGGAGGAGGAGGAGAAGACACAGGGGAAGCTGCCGTGAAGCAGAGGAGGAGAATAAGACGCAGGGGAAGCCGCCGTGAACCAGAGGAGGAGGAGGAGAAGACGCAGGGGAAGCCGCCGTGAAGCAGAGGAGAAAGAGGAAGAGAAGACGCAGGGGAAGCCGCCATAAAGCAGAGGAGAAGGAGGGGGAGGAGGAGAAGATGCAGGGGAAGCCGCCGTGAAGCCGAGGAGGTGGAGGAGAAGACACAGGGGCAGCCGCCGTGAAGCCGAGGAGGTGGAGGAGAAAACGCAGGGTAAGCCGCTGTGAAGCCGAGGAGGTGGAGGAGAAAAGGCAGGGTAAGCCACTGTGAAGCAGAGGAGGAGGAGAAGACGCAGGGGAAGCCGCCATGAAGCAGAGGAGGAGAAGACGCAGGGGAAGCCGCTGTGAAGCAGAGGAGGAGGAGAAGGAGGAGAAAACGCAGGGGAAGCCGCCGTGAAGCAGAGGAGGAGAAGACGCAGGGGAAGTCGCCGTGAAGCAGAGGAGGAGGAGACACTGGGTGATGCCGGCGAGGAGAAAGCGCTACCCACGACCTAGAAGGGGTAAGTGCCGGGCTGGATGGGCTGACGCTCAAACGACAGGGGGGAGCTGCGACCAACTGAACGACCGACCCAAAAAATGGAGCACCAGCCACCACTGAAGCTGATTGGTTACCATGCACAGCTGCACCAGATTCTGTGTGCTCCAGTTTTAGTAAATCTTTCCCATAGAGAGAATGAACCCAACGCAGACACAAACAGCAATAAAAACCCCGACTGAGGCTCTAACCTTCCACTATGGAATCTAAAATGGAAACAAAAAATTTATTTAGATACAAAGAGCCGTAACACAGAACAACCTCCAGGAGTTTCAGCAGCACACATTTCGCTTCTATAGTCTTTTAACCTTCATGGGTCCGCAAACCACGTTTCCACCAGGAGAAAACTACGAACAGACTTTTTCCCCCAGTGCAAACCATCGACTTTCCGTACGGGACAGGAAAGAACAGAGACGTTTTGTTCCTGAGGATCTCCGTGCCTCTTTTCAGATACATCATATCAAAGCTCCATTTTATAGTTCAATCCCCTCCCCCGATTAGTGCTCTAAAATCCTAAAACAAAAAAAAAATACCCTCTTAAATATTTGAACTTTTTTTTTATAAAAAAAAACTGTATTTCCAAAAGGTTCTGTTTTTGTTTTCACAGATTTTATTTTTCCTCCTCGGCATTTGGCATTGAGGCCTAAAAAAAGGTATCGCCAATGTGGGCAGCTGGATTTTATTAGAGAACGGTCGGAGGCTCGGATTGGTTGTTTTGGCAGTCGATAGCGGTGTCCTGCCAAGGAATCTTAGAAGAGAAGAGGGGTTCAGTACACACAACAGTGAAGAGTTCCTCCAGACCATTGTCACAAGTCTGTTTTTTCCTTTTCTTTTTTCCTTTTTTTTACTTGGAACTGTTTTTTTTTTTTTACTCTTTCTTGATTTCACTTCCCTTCTCACAAAATTTGTCCTCCTACTTGTGCCAATTCTATTTTGTCTTTTTCTGTATTCTTAACCTTTCCGTTTTCTAAAATCTGGGTCTCTCTCTTCTCTCCTTCCTTTCTCGATTTCCTCATTGGTTTCCTTCTCTAATCTTTACTTCCTTCCTCTTTCTTCTTTTCTCTTCCTTCCTTCTGTGTTTCCTTCATTTCTTTCCTCACCTCTTCTCTTCCCTATTTTCTTTCCCTTCTATCCTTCCCTGTCCCTCTCTCCTTTTCCTTTATCCTCTCTTCCCTTTCAGAACCCCCCTCCCCCTCTCCTTTTCCTTTATCCTCTCTTCCCTTTCCTCTCCCCCTTTTCCCCTCACTTTCTTTCCCATCGCCCACCATTTTCTTTTTTTCATTCTCTTCTGTACCCTCCTCTTTGATTTCTTCTCTTCTCTAACTTTTCCTTACCTTTTTTCAATCTTTTGTCTCGCCTATATCATTCCCCACACCCTTCCCACTCTCTTCACCCCCTTTCTGTACTTGTTTCTAGTCTATATCCCTCTTGTTTTGTGCCCCATTTCTTCTCTCCAGTCACTCCCCACCTCCTTCTCTCCTCCTGCTCCACTCCCCACCTCCTTCTCTCCTCCTCCTTCACTCACTCCCCACCTCCTTCTCTCCTCCTGCTCCACTCCCCACCTCCTTCTCTCCTCCTCCTTCACTCACTCCCCACCTCCTTCTCTCCTCCTGCTCCACTCCCCACCTCCTTCTCTCCTCCTCCTTCACTCACTCCCCACCTCCTTCTCTCCTCCTCCTCCACTCCCCACCTCCTTCTCTCCTCCTCCACTCCCCGCCTCCTTCTCTCCTCCTCCTGCTCCACTTCCTTCTTTCCTCCTCCTCCACTCACCCCCCACCTCCTTCTCTCCTCCTCCTCCACTCACTCCCCACCCCTTTTCTCCTCCTCCTCCTCCTCCACTCCCCACCTCCTTCTCTCCTCCTCCTCCACTCACTCCCCACCCCCTTCTCTCCTCCTCCTCCACTCACTACCCACCCCCTTCTCTCCTCCTCCTCCACTGACTCCCCACCTCCTTCTTTCCTCCTCCTCCACTCACTCCCAATGCCCTTCTCTCCTCCTCCACTCACTCCCCACCTCCTTCTTTCCTCCTCATCCACTCACTCCCCACCTCCTTCTTTCCTCCTCCTCCTCCACTCACTCCCCACCTCCTTCTCTCCTTCTCCTCCACTCACTCCCCACCTCCTTCTTTCCTCCTCCTCCACTCACTCCCCACCTCCTTCTGTCCTCCTCCTCCACTCACTCCCAATTTCCTTCTCTTCCTCCTCCACTCACTCCCCACCTCCTTCTTTCCTCCTCCTCCACTCACTCCCCACCTCCTTCTTTCCTCCTCCTCCACTCACTCCCCACCTCCTTCTTTCCTCCTCCTCCACTCACTCCCAATTTCCTTCTCTTCCTCCTCCACTCACTCCCCACCTCCTTCTCTCCTCCTCCTCCACTCACTCCCAATTTCCTTCTCTTCCTCCTCCACTCACTCCCCACCTCCTTCTCTCCTCCTCTTCCACTCACTCCCCACCTCCTTCTTTCCTCCTCCACTCACTCCCAATTTCCTTCTCTTCCTCCTCCACTTATGCTCCACCTTCTTCTCTCCTCCTCCTCCACTCACTCCCAATTTCCTTCTCTTCCTCCTCCACTCATTCCCCACCTCCTTCTCTTGCCCTCCACTCACTCCCCACCTCCTCCTCTCTTCCTCTTCAACTCACTCCCCACCTCCTTCTCTCCTCCTCTTCCATTCACTCCCCACCTCATTCTCTCCTACTCTTCCATTCACTCCCCACCTCCTTCTCGCCTCCTCCACTCATTCCCCACCTTCTTCTCTCCTCCTACACTCACTCCCCACCTCCTTCTCTCCTCCTCCACTCACTCCCCACCTCTTTCTCCCTTCCTCTTCCACTCACTCCCCACCTCCTTTTTTCCTCGTCTTTCATTCACTCCCCACCTCCTTCTCTCCTCCTCTTCCACTCACTCACCACCACTTTCTCTCCTTCTTTTCCACTCACTCCCCACCTCCTTCTCTCATCCTCTTGCACTCACTACCCACCTCCTTCTCTCCTCCACTCACTCCCCACTTCCTTCTCTCCTCCTCCTCCACTTACTCCCCACCTCCTTCTTTCCTCCTCCTCCACTCACTCCCCATCTCTTTCTCTTCCTCCTCCACTAAATCCCCACCTCCTTCTCTCCTCCTCCACTCATTCCCCACCTCCCTCTCTCCTCCTTCACTCACTCCCCACCTCCTTCACTCCTCCTCCACTCACTCCCCACCTCCTCCTCTCTTCCTCTTCCACTCACTCCCCCTCTCCTTCTCTCCTCCTCTTCCATTCATTCCCCACCTCCTTCTCTCCTCCTCTTTCACTCACTCACCACCTCCTTCTCTCCTCCTATTCCACTCACTCCCCTCCTCCTTTTATAATCCTCCAGTACTGACTACCCACCTCCTTCTCTCCTCCACTCACTCCCCACCTCCTTCTCTCCTCCTCCTGCACTCACTACCCACTTCCTTCTCTCCTTCTCCTCCTCCTCCTCCACTCACACCCCACCTCATTCTCTCCTCCTCTTCCACTCACTCCTCATCTCCTTCTCTCCTCCTCTTCCATTCACTCCCCACCTCCTTCTCTCCTCCTCTTCCACTCACACTCCACCTCTTCTTTCCTCCTCCTTCTCCACTCACTCCCCACCTCCTTCTCTCCTCCACTCACTACCCACCTCCTTCTCTCCTCCACTCACTACCCACCTCTTTCTCTCCTCCTCCTACACTCACTACCCACCTACTTTGCTCCTCCCCTCACTTCCCACTACCTTCTCTCCTCCTCCTGCACTCACTACCCACCTCCTTCTCTCCTCCTCTTCCACTCAATCCCCATCTCCTCCTCTCTTCCACTCACTCCCCACCTCCTCCTCTCCTTCTCTTCCACTCACTCCCCACCTCCTTCTCTCCTCTTTTTCTGCTCGCTCTCAACCTCTTCTCTGCTCCTCTTCCACTCACTCCCCATCTCCTTCTCTCCTCCTCTACTAACTCCATACCTCCTTCTCTCTTCCGTTTCCTCCGATCCTCCTTCTCTCCTTCTCTCTCGCTCCTCTCCTTCTCCCTTGCTTTTCTCCTCCTCCACTCACACCCCACCTCATTCTCTCCTCCTCTTCCACTCACTCCTCATCTCCTTCTTTCCTCCTCTTTCATTCACTCCCCATCTCCTTCTCTCCTCCTCTTCCACTCACACTCCACCTCTTCTTTCCTCCTCCTTCTCCACTCACTCCCCACCTCCTTTTCTCCTCCACTCACTCCCCACCTCTTTCTCTCCTCCACTCACTACCCACCTCCTTCTCTCCTCCCCTCACTTCCCACTTTCTTCTCTCCTCCTCCTGCACTCACTACCCACCTCCTTCTCTCCTCCTCTTCCACTCAATCCCCATCTCCTCCTCTCTTCCACTCACTCCCCACCTCCTCCTCTCCTTCTCTTCCACTCACTCCCCACCTCCTTCTCTCCTCTTTTTCTTCTCTCCTCCTCTTCTACTCACTCCCCATCTCCTAACTCCATACCTCCTTCTATCTTCCCTTTCCTCCTATCCTCCTTCTCTCTCGCTCCTCTCCTTCTCCCTTGCTTTTCTCTTTCTCCCTCTCTCCTCTGTTCTCACTCTCTTCTCCCTCTCTCCTCCTCTCCTTCTCTTTTCACTCCTCTCTTCTCACTCTCTTCTCCCTCTCTCCTCTCCTCCACCCTGTCTCCTCTCCTCCTCCATCTCTCCTCTCATCCTCCCTCTCTCCTCTCCTTCTCACTCCCTCTCTTCTCCCTCTCTTCTTTATTCTCCCTCTCTCCTGTGCTTCTCCCTCTCTGCTCTCTCTCTCCTCTCTTCTCCCTCTCTACTCTCTTCTCCCTCTCTACTCTCTTCTCACTTCCTCTCTCTTCTCCCTAGCTCTTTCACTCCTCTTCCCCCAAACTTTCTTCCCCATCTACCTCTCCTCTGTGTGAACATAGGAAATAACTCTATGCCTGCCTTGGAATAGCCTGAGACTTTATATATTTGATTGCTGCATCAGCTTTCAGAAATGATCCCCAACAAGCCCCTCTTCCCTTCTCCGAGATTCTCATTGGCTGCTGGTGAAGTCATCCAGTGCAGCTGCATAATGACATCACAGAGAGGGTGGGGCTTGTCTTCTGACACATATAAATGAATCCCTATTACTGGCATATCACACTCAATTTTGGAGCCATTTATTCATGCGTCCGTTTGAGATTCTGGCTTGGTAAGGGAGCCATCTGGCAGACTTAATATCTGCCAAATAGAATACAATTAAAATATTTTTCCCCTTTTTTTTCCCTTCACATCTCAGTAGCTCTATAATTACTCTCCATAGGATTTGTGTTTCCTCTCGTAGATTTCAGATTAACTCCTTCCTATCCAAGAGAAAAGACTGGTTTCGATCTCTAACTTTAATCAGTTCTCTGGGTCTCAGTTTCTGGAGCTGGGAGGGAAATCTAATATGTAAAAGAGCTAATCTCCTAATCCAGCTGTCTGTGCCTGGCCAGAATGAAGGTCGGTGGACGTATGCTGCGTCTTCCCCCACCGGCACCATTGGCAGTAATGAGACCTATACATACTTCTACTTGTATCTAAATTCTTTATGTTCTATACGTACACTATATTACCAAAAGTATTGGGATGCATGCCTTTACACACACATGAACTTTAATGGCATCCCAGTCTTAGTCCGTAGGGTTCAATATTGAGTTGGCCCGGCCCTTTGCAGCTACAACAGCTTCAACTCTTCTGGGAAGGCTGTCCACAAGGTTTAGGAGTGTGTCTATGGGAATGTTTGACCATTCTTCCAGAAGCGCATTTGTGAGATCAGGCACTGATGTGTGAAGTCTAGTCTAAGCTGGTGAAGTCTAGTCTATATGGGCCTGTGGGGTCTAATAGCTCCGCAGTTGTTTTCCATTTTCCCATATTGCTAAAGTGTGATGCTTGATAATATCCCGTTTCCCGTAGCTCGAGAAACTTCCTATCGTGTAGGCCCGGTGTGAATTCAGGATGTCCTAACACGGGGAGTCACGAGTCGAGAGCGGGGGCTTTGACAACAGTTGTGAGCAAATTCTAACAGTGGTGCCTATCAGCGGGTGACGTTTAAGCTCCCGGGGGTAAGGCCGAGTGACACCATGGGGCTCTATGAAGGAGCACGACACTTTGTTCCTGCTCGATTTGCGTCCATAGCTTGGTGTCCGTATGTCGGCACCAATCCAGGAGTCTGCTGAGGTGGGTCGCCTGATAGTAAATGCGAACGTCTGGCATGGCCAAGCCTCCGTGTAGTTTCGGGAGCGATAATGTTTTCCTATTCAGGCGAGGGCTCCTCCCTGCCCAAAGGAACCGAGTAAAGGCCGAGTGGACCTGTTTAAAAAAGGTTCCTGATATCAATATTGGGAGAGCCTGTAGAAGGTAGAGGAATTTAGGCAATATTGACATCTTGAGAATGTTACAGCGGCCCAGCCAGGAATGTAGGCCACTGTTCCATTGGTCAAGAAGCTTTTGCACCGTCCCCAAAAGCGGCGGAAAATTGAGCTTGAATAGTCGGGAAAGCGACGCAGGTATATAGGTACCCAGGTACTTCAGGGCTTCACCTGTCCATTTCAGGTTAAAGCTATCCCTAAGCCTCGTCAATTGGTGTTGAGGGATCCCCACTCCCATGGCCTCTGATTTGGAGAGGTTCATCTTTATGTTGGACAATTGTCCATATACGTCGAATTCACGCAGGTGGCTCGGAAGGGAGACGGAGGGTTTCGTGAGCGTAAACATTAGGTCGTCAGCATAGGCCGACACTTTATGCTATGAACGGTTGGCAGTTACACCGGTGATGTCAGGGTTCTGTCGGATGTGACATAGAAAGGGCTCCAGACCTTTCTTAAAGCAATCTACTGAGCTGGCCAGAACCACCTCTGCAGGGAGTCTGTTCCACATTTTCACAGCTCTTACTGTGAAGAAACCTTTCTGTATTTGGAGATGAAATCTCTTTTCCTCTACACGTAAAGAGTGCCCCCTTGTCCTCTGTATTGACCGTAAAGTGAATAACTCAACACCAAGTTCACTATATGGACCCCTTATATATTTGTACATGTTGATCATATCCCCCCTTAATCTCCTCTTCTCAAGAGTGAATAAATTCAGTTCCTCTAATCTTTCCTCATAGCTGAGCTCCTCCACGCCTCTTATTAGTTTGGTTGCCCTTCTCTGCACTTTCTCCAGTTCCCCAATATCCTTTTTGAGAACTGGGGCCCGAAACTGAACTGCATATTCCAGATGAGGTCTTACTAATGATTTGTAGAGGGGAAAATGATATCTCTCTCTCTGGAGACCATACCTCTCTTATTACAAGAAAGGACTTTGCTCGCTTTGGAAACCGCAGCTTGGAATTGCATGTTATTATTGAGCTTATGATCTACCAAAACCCCCAGATCCTTCTCCACTACGGATCCCCCCAGTTGTACTCCCCCTAGTATATATGATGCATTCATATTCTTAGCCCCCAAGTGCAGAACTTTACATTTATCAACATTAAACCTCATCTGCCACATAGTCGCCCAATTAGACAGAGCATTGAGGTCAGCTTGTAAAATGGAGTCATCATGTAAGGACGTCATTCCACTGCATAGCTTGGTGTCATCTGCAAAGACAGAAATGTTACTTTTGATCTCAGACCCAATATCATTTATAAAGATATTAAAAAGTAAGGGTCCCAGCACTGAACCTTGGGGTACACCACTGATAACCTTAGACCATTCAGAGTAAGAATCATTAACCACGACTCTATGAATTCTGTCTTTTAGCCAGTTTTCTATCCATTTACAAACTGATATTTCCAATCCTGTAGACTTTACCTTACACATGAGCCGTGTGTGGGGAACTGTATCCAACGCTTTTGCAAAATCCAAGTATACCACGTCCACTGCCACCCCTCTGTCCAAGTATACCACGTCCACCGCCACCTCTCTGTCCAAGTATATCACGTCCACATCCACCCCTCTGTCCAAGTATACCACGTCCACCGCCACCCCTCTGTCCAAGTATACCACGTCCACCGCCACCCCTCTGTCCAAGTATACCACGTCCACCGCCACCCCTCTGTCCAAGTATACCACGTCCACAGCCACCCCTCTGTCCAAGTATACCACGTCCACCACCACCCCTCTGTCCAAGTATACCACGTCCACCGCCACCCCTCTGTCCAAGTATACCACGTCCACAGCCACCCCTCTGTCCAAGTATACCACGTCCACCGCCACCCCTCTGTCCAAGTATACCACGTCCACCGCCACCCCTCTGTCCAAGTATACCACGTCCACCGCCACCTCTCTGTCCAAGTATATCACGTCCACATCCACCCCTCTGTCCAAGTATACCACATCCACCGCCACCCCTCTGTCCAAGTATACCACGTCCACAGCCACCCCTCTGTCCAAGTATACCACGTCCACCGCCTCCCCTCTGTCCAAGTATACCACGTCCACCGACAACCCCTCTGTTCAAGTATACCACGTTCACGACCACCCCTCTGTCCAAGTATACCACGTCCACCGCCACCCCTCTGTCCAAGTATACCACGTTCACCGCCACCTCACTGTCCACGTATACCACGTCCACCGCCACCCCTCTGTCCAAGTATACCACGTTCACAGCCACCCCTCTGTCCAAGTATACCACGTCCACCGCCACCCCCTCTGTCCAAGTATACCACGTCCACCGCCACCCCTCTGTCCAAGTATACCACGTCCACCGCCACCCCTCTGTCCAAGTATACCACGTCCACCGCCAGCTCTCTGTCCAAGTATACTACGTCCACTGCCACCCCTCTGTCCACGTATACCACGTCTACAGCCACCCCTCTGTCCAAGTATACCACGTCCACTGCCACCCCTCTGTCCACGTATACCACGTCCACAGCCACCCCTCTGTCCAAGTATACCACATCCACCACCACCCCTCTGTCCAAGTATACCACGTCCACCGCCACCCCTCTGTCCAAGTATACCACGTCCACCGCCACCCCTCTGTCCAAGTATACCATGTGCACCGCCACCCCTCTGTCCAAGTATACCACGTCCACCGCCACCCCTCTGTCCAAGTATACCACGTCCACCGCCACCCCTCTGTCCAAGTATACCATGTCCACAGCCACCCCTCTGTCCAAGTATACCACGTCCACCGCCACCCCTCTGTCCACGTATACCACGTTCACAGCCACCCCTCTGTCCAAGTATACCACGTCCACCGCCACCCCCTCTGTCCAAGTATACCACGTCCACCGCCTCCCCTCTGTCCAAGTATACCACGTCCACCGCCACCCCTCTGTCCAAGTATACCACGTCCACTGCCACCCCTGCAGCAACTATATCATTTAAAATGCAAATGTATTCATTAATTTAATGTAAACTTTTTTTTTTTTTGTAACCCATTATTTGGCACCTGAATTTGGGGGTGGACATGCAAATTAAAAAAAAAAATATTGTTTTAGTCAGATACATTTAAAATTAAAATATTTCATAATAATGCTTTGTAGTTGTCTATGCAGGCCGTAAGTAGAGGTTTAGTCTCATTTTCTTTTTTCCTCTCTTTACCACCTGTTATCTACAGAGCTCAATAGGTCAAACTAAAATTCACATAGATTTACAGTAATGACTACTTCCCCTTGTATATCTCCAGCTGAGGTTTCAATGAGAGACAGCATGCCTTCAGGCAAGCTGCATTTGCATGGACTCTGTCTCATGCTAACCAACAGTGACTTTATTGGCTATGACACTAAGCATTCCTAGTGGGGCCCCTCCATGTTTATCCTCATCTTCATTCATTCATTCAATCATTCTCATCTCCCTGGATATAGAGCCTTGCCCCTACCTCTTCCTTATTTCATAGATTATTTTGCTATGCACAAAGTAACTTTATATCTTATTGCATGCTGACCTGGAGCAGACTCAGATTCCCCATAGGCTGTCTAAGTGGATGTTTTTTAGTGGTTGTTCAACCAAAAAAAATAAAATAAAAATACAACCCCATATACACAATCCTTCACCAACAGTTGATCCAGAGGAAGGCGAAAAACCCCAGCAGAGCACGCACCAATTTTCTACAGCAGGGGTAAAAATTCCTTCCTGACCCCCCCCGAAAGGCAATCGGATTTTCCCTGGATCAACTTTACCTATAAATGTCAGTACCTAGTAGTTATAATATGTGCCCCCGATACAATCCTGTCTCTGAGGTTTACAGACAATTCCTTGGACCTCATGGCTTGGTTTGTGCTCTGACATGCACTGATAACTGTGGGACCTTCTATAGACAGGTGTGTGCCTTTCCAAATCATGTCCAATCACCTGAATTTACCACAGGTGGACTCCAATCAAGTTGTAGAAACATCTCAAGGATGATCAGTGAATGGGAGGAGCCTGTGATACTTATGTAAATGGGAGGAGCCTGTGATACTTATGTACATGGGAGGAGTCTGTGATACTTATGTACATGGGAGGAGTCTGTGATACTTATGTAAATGGGAGGAGCCTGTGATACTTATGTAAATGGGAGGAGCCTGTGATACTTATGTACATGGGAGGAGTCTGTGATACTTATGTACATGGGAGGAGTCTGTGATACTTATGTAAATGGGAGGAGCCTGTGATACTTATGTAAATGGGAGGAGTCTGTGATACTTATGTACATGGGAGGAGCCTGTGATACTTATTTACATGGGAGGAGCCTCTGATACTTATGTACATGGGATTTTTTCCTTTTTTTATTTTTAATAAATTTGCAAAGATTTCAAACAAGCTTCTTTCACATTGTCATTATGGGGGGTCGTTTGTAGAATTTGAGGAACATATTGAATTTAATACATTTTTAAATAAGGCTGTAACATACCAAAATGTGGAAAAAGTGAAGCGTTGTGAATACTTTCCGGATGCACCGTACAAGTGCGACTGTTGCTGAGTCCCTGGGATAAATTAGCGGGCCTGTTGGGGGGGTGAGCGCTACAAACGTATACCATAAAATAAGATGCTCCTTGCTTTTTTTTTTTAATTTTTCTTCCTCTTTCGGGGGACTAGAATTGTCCGGGGAGGATTCACATAGATCAGCGGTCTCCAAATTGCAGCCCGAGAGGCAGATGTTGCCCTTTGCTAGCCTTTATCCGGCCCTTGAGGCACTATTCCTCCCACTGACACCAACAATGGGGCACTATTTCTTCCACCGATACCAATGATGGGATACTATTCCTCCTACTAATACGGGCAGTGGGTACTACTATTGACCACCAACCCTGAGGCCAAATTTTTTCTCATGCCGAGCCCGTGACATTTTCTGCCCCTGCTGGCCACAATCTGGCCCTCCTAAAGTCTGAAGGACAATAAACTGGCCCTTTTGTATAAAAAGTTTGGAGACCCCTGTCCATAGATGATTATTGAGGTTCCCCCCCTTATTATAACCTCATCATTGTAGCGACTGCTCAGCACATAGATGTGCCCGTTGAGCCAATGCTATTGTTCTATAAAAGATCCAGCCACCGTATCACGTCTGTGGGCACTTGTCGTCTTGGGTTAATAAGCAATTAAAATGAAAATCCCCCTTGGAGTTCAGTGCCGACGTTCCCATCTCAGAAAAAGGGCAAATATGAAATATCATGCGTTAGAAAGGTGACTTTTTCCATTTCGAGGTCATTTTAGATCAGATACATTATCTTGTTTTTTTTTTTCTTATATATAACAATTCTCGAACACTTGAGAGGAGCGAGGGGCCTGAAATCAGTTCTAGTTTCTCTGCGCTGCCCTATAACGGGGCAGACATCTCCTCCGTGATTGACGGGACGAGGTTAAGCGACGGCGGACCCCTCCCTCCTCGCAGGAGCACTTTCCAATGTAATTTCAAGGGAGAGTCCGACCAGGAGACGCATTTGTGTAATGACACATTTTTAATGTATTTTTAGTGAAAATTACGGAGGATTATGATGGAATTACTGACTTTTTGCATGAACCCTCTTAGAGATGTAAATTTATTCACAGAGGCATCCTGACGGTTTAAAGGAGAACAGCGTTCCCTAAAGAGCAGATCGCGGTAAACCGTCAGCTAAGAAGCTTTCACAGATAGAAGGACGTGGCCGAGCCAGTCTACCAAAACGTGAGGCCTTTGACGTTGCATTCATAATAGGTCAGCCGGTGAAATCAGCGGGTATGCCTTTGCCAAAATTTCATTAAAAATAGCTTCCACTTTTGCAATGTGACATTGCTTAAAGGGGTTGTAAACCCTCGTGTTTTTTCACCTTCAGGGCCACCATCAGGGGGGAACAGGCAGTACACCTGTAAGGGGCCCAGAGGTCCCCAGGGGCCCGGATGGCAACCCCCCTTTTTTTTATTTTTTTGTAAGGGCACAAGAGGTCCCCAGGTCCCCATATGGCAACCCCCCCCCCTTTTTTAACATTTGTCTTAATTTTTAATTTTTTTATTTATTTATTTATTTTTTGTAAGGGGCCCAGAGGTCCCCAGGGCCCCGGATGGCAACCCCCCCCTTTTTTTTAACATTTGTTTTTAAATTTTATATTTATTAATTTATTTTATTTTTTGTAAGGGGCCCAGAGGTCCCCAGGGCCCCAGATGACAACCCCCCCTTTTTTTTTTTTGCTCGTCAGCGCCCAAAGCCCCCCCCCCGACCTCAACAATTATTCTCGGCGGCAGCACCCCCCTCTTCTTAATTTGCGGCGGCAGCACCCCCCCTCCCCGGTTCTCCTCTGCTCCAGGGGGCCCATGCCTGAAGCTGTGTAAGGGGCCCCAAAATTCCTGATGGCGGCCCTGTTCACCTTAAGGTGAAAAAACACCCTCGCAGTGTCCGGCCCCCCAGCCCCCCCCCCCCATTTTACTTACCTGAGCCCCGAATTTCCGTGGGCGCGTTCCCGTGTCGCTCTCCACGGGTTTTTGGCTCTTCATTGGTTAGATTGATAGCAGCGCAGCCCTTGGCTCCTGCTGCTGTCAATCAAATCCAATGACGCGAGCGCCGGGGGGCGGAGCCGAGTTTATGGAAGCCGAGTGTATGACACGGGAGCTTGCCTGCAAGGTAACCCCCTCGGGAGAGAGCTTCCCAGAGGGGGTTGTCTAATGTGGGGAGGAGCCGCAAGAGCCGCCGTGGGACCCCAGAACAGGTGGATCAGGGCCACTCTGTGCAAAACGAAGTGCACAGTGGAGGTAAGTATGGTAAACTGGAACCTTTACAATCACCTTAACCACTTGACCTCTGGAAGGTTTTACCCTCTTCATGTCCAGGCCATTTTTTTGCTATTCATCATTGTGCTACTTCAACTACTTCCCGCAAACCGTCGTCATTATACGTCGGTACTTTGATGTAGAATACCAGGGTTATGGTGGCAGATAGCTTGCCATAACCCCGGTAATTTCTTCAACGGCGGGCGGTTCTCTTTCAGATAAAAGTGGTCTCCGCGGTGGATTCACCGCAAGATCATTTTTATCGGCGCTGCTTACCGGAGCCGCCGGTAGCGGCGGAGACGATCCCATCCTATCCCCTCAGTAGCATGGAGCCGAGTGAGGGAAAGATGTCCCCCACTCAGCTGCAAAACATTGAATGACGGAAGCGACGCACCAATGGTCTTAAAGGGGACATTTTTTTTATTATTTATTTATTTTTTATTGCATTTTAGTGTAAATATGAGATCTGAGATCTTTTTGACCCCCAGATCTCACATTAAAGAGGTCCTGTCATGCTTTTTTTCTATTACAAGGGATGTTTACAAATCCTTGTAATAGGAATAAAAGTGATCCAAAAATTTTTTTGGGAGAGGGACAGTGTAAAAAGTAAAATAAATAATAATAATAAAAAAAAAATGTAAAGCTCCCCATCCCGCTGAGCTCACGCAGAAACAAACGCATATGTAAGTTGTGCCCTCATACCACTCGTTATCGACCATTGGCTTGTTCCTCGACTACGCTTCTGCATGATCCCACCCTGCAACCACTCGTTATCGACCTTTGACTTGTTTGCATACCTGCAGCTGCCCTTATCTCCACTACCGCTTCTGCTTGATCCCAGCCTGCAACCACTTGATAACAACCTTTGGTTTGTTCCTTGACTACGCTTCCTCTTAAAAAACAGCCTGCGACCACTTGTTACCGACCTTTGGCTTGTTTACTAATTATGCTTCTGCTAGATCCCACCCTGCATCCACTTGTTAACGACCTTTGGTTTGTTCCATGACTACGTTTCCATTTAAAAACCAACCTGCGACTACTTGTTACCGACCTTTGGCTTGTTTACTAATTATGCTTCCGCTAGATCCCACCCTGCAACCACTTGTTACCAACCTTTTTCCCTTGATCCTTAACTACGCTTCCTCTTGAACCCACCTTGCAACCATTCATTATCAACCTTTGACTTGCACTTCAACTACACTTCTGCTTGATCCTAGCCTTCAACCACTTGTTATTGACCTTTGGCTTGTTCCTTGACTTCGCTTCTGCTTGATCCTAGCCAACAACCACTTGTAACCGACTTTTGGCTTGTTCCTCGACTACGCTCCTGCTTGATCCCACCCTGCAACCACTTGTTATCGATCTTTGACTTGTTTGCATACCTGCAGCTGTCCTTATCTCCACTACCGCTTCTGCTTGATCCCAGCCTGCAACCACTTGTTACCGACCTTTGGCTTGTTCCTCGACTAGGCATCTGTGTGACCCCTACCTGCAACCACTTGTTACCTTTGGCCTGTTCCTCGACTACGATTCTGCTTGATCCCACCCTGCAACCACTTGTTACCGACCTTTGGATTGTTCCTCGACTACGCTTCCATTTGTTTCCAGCCTGCAACCACTTGTTACCGACCTTTGGCTTGTTCCTTGACTATGCTTTTACTTCATCCCAACCTGCAACTACTCGTTACTGAACTTTGGCTTGTTCTTCTACTATGCTTCTGCTTGATCCCAGCCTGCAACCACTTGATAACAACCTTTGGTTTGTTCCTTGACTACGCTTCCTCTTAAAAAACAGCCTGCAACCACTTGTTACCTTTGGCCTGTTCCTCGACTACGATTCTGCTTGATCCCACCCTGCAACCACTTGTTACCGACCTTTGGATTGTTCCTCGACTACGCTTCCATTTGTTTCCAGCCTGCAACCACTTGTTACCGACCTTTGGCTTGTTCCTTGACTACGCTTTTACTTCATCCCAACCTGCAACTACTCGTTACTGAACTTTGGCTTGTTCTTCTACTATGCTTCTGCTTGATCCCAGCCTTAAACCACTTGTTACTGACCTTTGGCTTGTTCCTCAACTACGCTACCGCTTGATCCCAGCCTGCAACCACTTGTCACCGATGTTTGCCTTGCCAATGCTTCTGCTTGATCCCTACCTGCTATTAGTGATGAGCCGAACACCCCCGGGTTCGGTTCGCACCAGAACCCGCGAACGGACCGAAAGTTCGTACGAACATTAGAACCCTATTAAATACAATGGATGCGAACGTTCGAATTCTAAAGTGCTAATTATAACAACTATTATGCATGTTATTGTCCTAAAAAGGGTTTGGGAACCCGGGTTCTGCACCAGGGGACATGTATCAATGCAAAAAGAAGTTTTAAAAACGGTCGTTTTTCGGGAGCAGTCATTTTAATGATGCATAAAGTGAAAAAAAAAAAGTCAAATATTCCTTTAAATATCGTACCTGGGGGGTGTCTAAAGTATGCCTGTGAAGTGCCACGTGTTTCCCGTGTTTAGAACTGTCCCTGCACAAAATGACACTTCTAAAGGAAAAAAAAGCCATTTAAAACTGCTTGCGGCTTTAATGTAATGTCTGGTCCCGGTAATATGGATGAAAATCTTTAAGAAAAATGGCATAGCTACCCCATGACCCCCCCCCCCTACCCCAGCCCATTACCAGCCCCTTTGGGTCTTGTATGGATATTAAGGGGAACCCCGCACATAAAATAAAAAAGGCCCTATATACTCTGAACATCCGTATACAGGCGGTGCATACAAGACAGGGACTGTAGGTTTGTTCTTATGTAGAATCTGTTTGTAATTTTGAACAGGTACATTGTTTAAGTGTAGCTCCAGCCCAAAAATCTATTTTTAAACTTTTTGGAAAACATAGGTAAGGGTTATCACCCCTGTAACATTTGTTTTGCTGTCTGTGCCCCTGTTCAGAACATTTCACCTCACTTTCCGTCCCAATGACAACTGTTTTTGAAATGTGGTGTTTTTCTTGAAACAAGGATTGCTGATAAAGCATCAGTACAGAGGAGACACCTTTCTCCCATATTAATTCTTACAGGAGAGAATTTTCCTTCCTAGTGGTAGATTTCCTCTCACTTCCTGTTGTCTTCTTGCGTTTGCAAGTAGGAGTCGTTTGTAAGTTGGATGTTTGAAATTAGGGACCTGCCGTATATACTCTGCAGAAATAGGCCCCTTAGTTGTTGGTGTTGGCACAACACTGTAAGCACTCACAGTTACTCTTGGTTGGTGCTGGAACGCCCTGCTGTCAACTATTATATCAGGAATTTTTATTACATATAATTGTTGAACAGTGGTAGTAAAAATTGGGCCTTTGATGGTGGTGCTGGTGCCACAACACTGTAAGCCCTGACAGTTACTGTTGGTGGGTGCAGCAATGGGCCCTGCTGTGAATTATTAGATCAAGAATTGTAATTGCATGCCCCTGTTGAACAGGGGCTGAAAAATTGGGCCTTTCGTGGTAGTGGTGGTGGTGGTGTTGCCACAACACTGTAAGCCCTCAGAGTTACTCTTGGTGGGTGCAGGAATGGGCCCTGCTGTGAATTATTAGATCAAGAATTGTAATTACATCCCCCTTTTGAACAGGGGCTGAAAAATTGGGCCTTTCGTGGTGGTGGTGGTGGTGGCATTGCCACAACACTGTAAGCCCTCAGAGTTACTCTTGGTGGGTGCAGCAATGGGCCCTGCTGTGAATTATTAGATCAAGAATTGTAATTACCGTATTTATCGGCGTATAACACGCACTTTTTTCCCCTTAAAATCAGGGGAAAATCGTGGGTGCGTGTTATACGCCGATACTCCGAATTCCCCTGCTGAAAATGAGCGAGAGGAGCGAGCGGAGCCGAAGCCGAAGTACAATCGGCTTTACTCGGCTCCTCTCGCAGTCCCGCCCATCTCTGACTGCGCCGCTGACGGAGAAAGCCGAGTGTACTTCGCCTAGTCTCGGCTCCTCTCGCAGTCCTGCCTGTGACTGTGAGCAGACACGAGTCTAGGCGAAGTACACTCGGCTTTCTCCGTCAGCGGCGCAGTCAGTGGAGATGGGCGGAACTGCGAGAGGAGCCGAGTCCAGCCGAAGTACACTCGGCCCCGCTCGCTCCTCTCCACAGAAATCGGCGCCAAATTTTAAAAACCGCCGCGACTGACACGATCGCAAAGGCACTGGGCACGGCTGCAGATGGACAGATGAACACTGGGCACGGCTGCAGATGGACAGATGGACACTGGGCACGGCTGCAGATGGACAGATGGACACTGGGCAAGGCTACAGATGGACATTGGGCACGGCTGCAGATGGACAGATGGACACTGGGCAAGGCTGCAGATGGACAGATGGACACTGGGCACGGCTGCAGATGGACAGATGGACACTGGGCACGGCTGCAGATGGACAGATGGACACTGGGCAAGGCTGCAGATGGACACTGGGCAAGGCTGCATGCTGCATTTAAATGTAAGTTTTTTTTCCTTGAATTTCCCTCCTAAAAGTTTTTTTCCTTAAAATTCCCTCCTAAACTTGGGGTGCGTGTTATACGCCGGTGCGTGTTATACGCCGATAAATACGGTACATGCCCCTGTTGAACAGGGGCTGAAAAATTGGGCCTTAGGCACTGGTGGCACAACACTACAACCCCTCACAGATACTGTACTTGGAGCACAGCAATGAGCCCTGTTGCAAAGTATTGCTTCAAAAATTGTAATGACACGCCCCTGTTAAACAGGGGCTGAAAAATTGGGCCTTAGGCACTGGTGCCACAACACTCCAACCCCTCACAGATACTGTACTTGGAGCACAGCAATGAGCCCTATGGCAAATTATTGCTAAAAAAATTGTAATTACACGCCCCTGTAAAACAGGGGCTGAAAAATTGGGCCTTAGGCACTGGTGGCGGCACCCATAAACAAAAATGATCTTCCAAGCTATCATCATCAATCGTATCATTGAGGACTCGGAGGAGGAGGATAGCCAGTCAACATAACAGCACAGGCACTCAGCATCAGCATCAGTCTTGAAGGGATGTGACATGTTAAAATCAATTAGTCTGTTATATCAGCATCAGGTGTGTGGTAGCTGGTGGTGATCCAAGACTGGTTCATCTTGATGAAAGTCAGTCGATCAACCGAGTCGGTGGACAGGCGCACCCTGTGATCCGTGACAAATCCTCCAGCAGCACTGAATGTGCGTTCCGAAAGAACGCTGGATGCAGGACAGGCCAGTAGCTCAATTGCATACTGTGCAAGCTCTGGCCAGTGATCCATCCTCAAGACCCAGTAAGCCAGAGGATTTTCGGTGGGGAAGGTGTCCAAGTCTGACCTTGCCCCTAGATATTCCTGCACCATGTTTATCAGACGCTGGCGATGGTTGCTGGAACCGATCATACTTTGGGGCTGCGGACTAAAGAATTGTCTGAACGCATCGGTCAGACGGCCACCTTCCCCACCGCTCCTTCTTTGACTGGCCGAAGCCTCAGCAACTCGTTGTCCAGGACCAGGAG
Source organism: Rana muscosa (assembly GCA_029206835.1). Classification (NCBI taxonomy): domain Eukaryota; kingdom Metazoa; phylum Chordata; class Amphibia; order Anura; family Ranidae; genus Rana; species Rana muscosa. Next base: position 321,662,148 of record CM055128.1, read on the forward strand.
TTTGTAACCTCCCAGTCTCTGGGAACGCGTTGCACAGACCTTTCTGCAAGGCCTCCCGGAGTTGTCTCATCCTCTGCTCCCTCTGCGACGGTAACATAAGGTCCGCAACCTTACCCTTGTACCGTGGATCAAGGAGAGTGGCCAGCCAGTAATGGTCCCTCTCCTTGATCCGAAGAATACGAGGATCCTTCCGCAGACTTTGCAGGATCAGGGAGGCCATGCAGCGTAGGTTTGCTGAGGCATTCGCTCCGGAGTCCTCTGGGTCACTAAGGACGACATGATCCGCAGCCACCTCCTCCCAGCCACGTACAAGTCCACTGGTTTCTTGGGACTGTAAATCATCCCTAAAAGACTGCTGCTGATGATGCTGAGTGCCAGCCTCCACCTCCATGCTGACACAATCCTCCTCCTCCTCCTCCTCCTCTTCCTGTGCGATGGGTGGGACAGAAGGAACACTGTCTGGGTAAAGGGGGCCTTGAGAGGCAAGGAAGTCCTCCTCTTCCTGCCTCTGTTCTGCCTCAAGTGCCCTGTCCATTATTCCACGCAGCGTGTGCTCCAACAGGTGGACAAGAGGTACAGTGTCACTGATGCATGCACTGTCACTGCTCACCATCCTCGTGGCCTCCTCAAATGGTGCCAGGACAGTGCATGCATCCCTGATCATGCCCCACTGGCGTGGAGAAAAAAAACCAAGCTCCCCTGACCCTGTCCTGGTGCCGTAGTCGCACAGGTACTCATTGATGGCCCTCTGCTGCGTGTGCAGCCGCTGCAGCATGGCCAACGTTGAGTTCCACCTGGTGGGCATGTCACATATAAGGCGGTTCTTGGGCAGGTTCAACTCCTTTTGCAGCTCAGCCAGGTGAGCACTGGCATTATAAGATCTGCGGAAATGCACACAGACTTTCCTGGCCTGCCTCAGGACATCCTGTAAGCCCGGGTACCTGCCCAAGAACCGCTGCACCACCAGGTTAAGGACGTGAGCCACATAGGGCACATGGGTCAGTTGTCCCTGTCGGAGGGCGGAGAGGAGGTTGGTGCCATTGTCGCAAACCACCATTCCTGGCTTAAGCTGGCGTGGCGTCAACCACCTCTCGGCCTGGCCCTGCAGAGCAGACAGGACCTCTGCCCCAGTGTGGCTTCTGTCCCCCAAACACACCAGCGCAAGCACGGCATGGCATCTTTTTGCCTGCGTACTTGCGTAGCCCCTTGAACGGCTACGGAGCACCGCTGGTTCAGAGGACAAAGCACAGGAAGAGGCCATGGAGGAAGAAGAAGAGGAGGGGGTGGAGGAGAGAGGTGTGTCACAACCAGTAGTAGCATTTTGGAGGCGTGGCGGTGGAACAACCTCCAACACTACTGCACCTTGTCCTGCATCCTTCCCAGCTGCCAAAAGAGTGACCCAATGGGCCGTGAAAGAAAGGTAACGTCCCTGTCCATGCCTGCTGGACCATGAGTCAGCGGTAATATGCACCTTACCGCTGACCGCCCTGTCCAGCGAGGCCAAGACATTGCCTTCCACATGCCGGTAGAGAGCCGGAATAGCCTTCCGTGAGAAAAAGTGGCGTTTGGGAACCTGCCACTGAGGAACCGCACATTGCACAAACTCACGGAAGGGGGCCGAGTCTACCAACTGAAAAGGCAGCAGTTGAAGCGCTAGCAATTTAGCCAAGCTAGCATTCAACCGCTGGGCATGTGGATGGCTGGGAGTGAACTTCTTTCGACGGTCCAGCAGCTGGGGCAGGGAAATTTGCCTGCTAGAATCGGACGTCGGTGTACTGCTAGCAGAGTGGCCGCAAGTACTTGGCTGTGACACACCTAATTCTACACCTTCATTCCTCTCAGTGCATGTTTCAGAGAGGACTGAAGTTATAGTGGGGTTGGAGATCCCAGCTGATGCGGTGCAAGGAGAGGTCCGCTTTGTTCTTTGGTGTGGGTCTTTGAGGTAGGCTTGCCAACGAGCTGCATGGCAGGTCAACATATGTCTGGTCAGGCATGTGGTACCCAAGCGGCTGATGTTTTGGCCACGCGATATACGCTTGAGACATATGTTGCAAACAGCAGCTGTGCGATCTGATGCACTAGCCTCAAAAAAGGCCCACACCAAAGAACTTTTTGAATGACGGGCAGAGGCAGCGCCCTGCACAGGCGGAGCTCTGCGGTGTGATTCCGTCGGTGTACTGCCCTTACGCTGGCCACCAAAGGGCATCCTGCCTCGTTGGAGATGTGCCTCCTCCTCATCCTCCTCCTCCTCCTCTCTCCTATTAGGCACCCACGTGGAGTCAGTGACCTCATCATCCCCTCCCTCCTCATCACTGGAGCCAATCTGGCAGTATGCTGCAGCTGCTGGAACATGACTGCCAGATTGGTGTCCTTCTTGAGCATCCCCTCTGTCTGCTCTCACGCTACTGCCTTCCTGTAGCTGGGTTTCATCATCAGACCCTTCGAAACGCTGGGCATCCTCCTGGAGCATGTACCCAACACTGTGCTCAAACAGTTCGGGGGACTCCTCAGGAGGAGGACATGGTGGGTCTAGGGAAGGAGTGACTGATGATGAGTCTGACATTGATACCAGGGAAGAGGACGCTTTGGCAGCTGCTTTGCCAGTACCCTGAGCCTGGGTGAGAGAGGATGAGGAGGAGGAGGAGGGCTTGGTCATCCACTCTACCAAGTCTTCGGCATGATGTGGCTCAACATGTCCAGCTGCCGAAAAGAAGGACAAGCGTGTCCCATGGCCATGTGCTGATGACAATGCACCGCATCCACGACCAGCACTGTTGCCCCCAGACACAGAGCCTGCTTGCCCTCTTTTATTGCCTCCTGACTGTCTGCCTCTCCTTGTTTGCCTTCCAGACATTCTAATAGATGGCCTGCAGGGAGATGGGAAAAAAGCAATAAGGGCTACCTTCAGGTGTCCTTCTCTGTCCCTTTACTTAAGGATTTCTAAATATGGTTGAGGATGATTGCTTTTGCACAGAATAGCACAACGACAATTTCCCTGACTGTCCAAAAAACAAGGATTTCAAAGATGGTTGATGAGGAATGCTTTAGCACACTATAGCACAAGGAGAATTTCCCTCACTGTCCTTCCCTGTCCCTAGAAACAAGGATTATCACAGTGAAAGAAACTGACACTCTTCCTACCTATAGTTTTCTGTCCCTAGAAAAAATGTTTTTTTAAAGCTGATTGATGATCAATGCTTTAGCACACTATAGCACAAGTAGAATTTCCCTCACTGTCCTTCCCTGTCCCTAGAAACAAGGATTATCACAGTGAAAGAAACTGACACTCTTCCTACCTATAGTTTTCTGTCCCTAGAAAAAATGTTTTTTTAAAGCTGATTGATGATCAATGCTTTAGCACACTATAGCACAAGTAGAATTTCCCTCACTGTCCTTCCCTGTCCCTAGAAACAAGGATTATCACAGTGAAAGAAACTGACACTCTTCCTACCTATAGTTTTCTGTCCCTAGAAAAAATGTTTTTTTAAAGCTGATTGATGATCAATGCTTTAGCACACTATAGCACAAGTAGAATTTCCCTCACTGTCCTTCCCTGTCCCTAGAAACAAGGATTATCACAGTGAAAGAAACTGACACTCTTCCTACCTATAGTTTTCTGTCCCTAGAAAAAATGTTTTTTTAAAGCTGATTGATGATCAATGCTTTAGCACACTATAGCACAAGTAGAATTTCCCTCACTGTCCTTCCCTGTCCCTAGAAACAAGGATTATCACAGTGAAAGAAACTGACACTCTTCCTACCTATAGTTTTCTGTCCCTAGAAAAAATGTTTTTTTAAAGCTGATTGATGATCAATGCTTTAGCACACTATAGCACAAGGAGAATTTCCCTCACTGTCTTTCCCTGTCCCTAGAAACAAGGATTATCACAGTGAAAGAAACTGACACTCTTCCTACCTATAGTTTTCTGTCCCTAGAAAAAATGTTTTTTTAAAGCTGATTGATGATCAATGCTTTAGCACACTATAGCACAAGTAGAATTTCCCTCACTGTCCTTCCCTGTCCCTAGAAACAAGGATTATCACAGTGAAAGAAACTGACACTCTTCCTACCTATAGTTTTCTGTCCCTAGAAAAAATGTTTTTTTAAAGCTGATTGATGATCAATGCTTTAGCACACTATAGCACAAGTAGAATTTCCCTCACTGTCCTTCCCTGTCCCTAGAAACAAGGATTATCACAGTGAAAGAAACTGACACTCTTCCTACCTATAGTTTTCTGTCCCTAGAAAAAATGTTTTTTTAAAGCTGATTGATGATCAATGCTTTAGCACACTATAGCACAAGGAGAATTTCCCTCACTGTCCTTCCCTGTCCCTAGAAACAAGGATTCGCACAGTAAAACACACTGACACTCTCCCTACCTATCCTTCTCTTTCCCTAAACTAAAGGAATCCAGGTTAAGCAAGAAAGAAATAACAGTCACTGTCCCTGCCTATGCTGCTCTATCCCTGCTCCGGAACACACTACACTAGGCCGCCGTGCTGGCGGCCTTTTATAGTGTGGGGCGTGTACTAAACACCCTCAGCAATAATTGGCCACAGGCATCCTGCCTGTGGCCAATCATTGCTCTCCTCGCTGCCGGCGCTGTGATTGGCCAAGCATGCGGGGTCACAGTGCATGCTTGGCCAATCACAGCGCCTGGATGACACTGCGATGGCGTAGTGCATTGTGGGCCGTTCGCGTCACTTGAATTAGGCGCGAACGGCCCAAATCGTTCGATCTTCGTCGAACGATCGAACAGCCGATGTTCGAGTCGAACGTATGTTCGACTCGAACACCGAGCTCATCCCTACCTGCTATATCTGCTACTGCCCCCCCCCCCCCCCCGGCTAGCTCACCTCCTGGTGGGACAATCCTGAAGACCATGACCTGGTACTAACACACAACAAAACCCATCTCCACCATCAAGAGCTCTGGTGTATACCGGTTAGTGCTTAGACCCTGCACCTGACAGGAAGTGAAGGTTAATCTTCTTAACATGGTCACAGATGGCAGACTTGCGGAAGCCCTAAACCTTTCTCGTTCTAGAAGAATCAAAAACATGGAAAGTTTTCCAGAGATGAGATTTAATTAAACACAAATATGAAAATAAAACTACAATGCGATGGTCTATAAAGTTTTCAGTTTGGGGACACTTTAGGGATTTTATTGTTTTAAATTCACACACACAATTTCCATGGTGACCGAAGTTTATCTCCCTGCGAGCCTGCAGAGACAGAGCGTGAGGCGACTATAATAACGACAATTAGTGACAGAACCGCCACCTCGTCGCTCGTCCCCCCGCTCTGGCGACGCGTAATTGGAGAGAGGTGGACGGAGATGTCTTCGGCGGGGAAGAGGGTAATTTGTACAAAACATTTGTCCAATTACTGCAACTGCAGTAATTTCTTGTGCCTTGTGCGGCCTATGTACAATACTCCTCGTCAGAGCTAACAAATATACACGGCCCCGAGACCGCACACTGCCTGTACTGACGCCGCCATCATCGCCCATAAATAACTCACTCGGGGGGAAAAAAATAAAAACTGTTTAAAGTTTGGAAGTAACTGTGAACTTTATAAAGAGTTCTCAGGACAGAGTTCACAACATATTTGAATTGGTCAAGAAGGCCATTGAAGAAGTCGTCATCAAGGGGTCAAACCTCCAACTCTCAAGCGATTGCAGTTGAACTCAGACTTAGAGGGACAGGCAGCTGAGGGGACAACCAGGGGTGCTGGGGGGGCATAGTCAATCACGTTTAGTGGACGGTCTGCAGAAGTCACATGTGAAAACATATGCAGAACTTTTAGCAGCCATCTCCCCCTAACAGTCTTCTTCTACCCATGGTCATTAGTACAGGACTGGGCTCTCTGTATTCACCTTCTCCATAGGTACACCTCTCCCGGGACCCTCCAGGGAAGCGGCCTCACTCAAAGAATTTGCAAACCGCTCTAGCCATCCCACCTCCATAAGGTTCAGAAAGTCTACAGCCTGCTCTCCTGGGTGCAGGTCTACTTCTTACCGGTCTCCTGCCCAGTCCAGGGCCACCACAGGGTGGTTACATTAGTGCTGGTGTGGGGTGTTTGGCTCCCATGCCCCCCTCCCAAGTGCCTGAGGCTCCTCTCCACCTGGCATATGACTCACCCCCATGATATCACTACAGGAAGGACTTCTCTAAAAGGGGAGCTATCGCTGGCTTGTAACTTTTCCTTTTACAATACTATTTTAGGACAGAGCCACCTAGTGGTAGACTCGCTAACTGTACCTGCTTAAATGCGGAGCTCTGCATTGGAGTGAACCTGTATCTGCGGAGGTCTGCATTAGAGTGAACCTGTATCTGCGGAGCTCTGCATTGGAGTAAACCTGTATCTGCGGAGCTCTGCATTTGAGTGAACCTGTATCTGCGGAGCTCTGCATTGGAGTGAACCTGTATCTGCGGAGCTCTGCATTGGATTGAACCTGTATCTGCAGAGCTCTGCATTGGAGTGAACCTGTATCTCCGGAGCTCTGCATTGGATTGAATCTGTATCTGCGGAGCTCTGCATTGGAGTGAACCTGCATCTGCGGAGCTCTGCATTGGAGTGAACCTGTATCTGCCGAGCTCTGCATTGGAGTGAACCTGTATCTGCGGAGCTCTGCATTGGAGTGAACCTGTATCTGCGGAGCTCTGCATTGGAGTGAACCTGTATCTGTGGAGGTCTGCATTAAAGTGAACCTGTATCTGCGGAGCTCTGCATTGGATTGAACCTGTATCTGCGGAGCTCTGCATTGGAGTGAACCTGTATCTGTGGAGCTCTGAATTGGAGTGAACCTGTATCTGTGGAGCTCTGCATTGGAGTGAACCTGTATCTGTGGAGGTCTGCATTAGAGTGAACCTGTATCTGCGGAGCTCTGCATTGGAGTAAACCTGTATTTGCGGAGCTCTGCATTGGAGTGAACCTGTATCTGCGGAGCTCTGCATTGGATTGAACCTGTATCTGCAGAGCTCTGCATTGGAGTGAACCTGTATCTCCGGAGCTCTGCATTGGATTGAATCTGTATCTGCGGAGCTCTGCATTGGAGTGAACCTGCATCTGCGGAGCTCTGCATTGGAGTGAACCTGTATCTGCCGAGCTCTGCATTGGAGTGAACCTGTATCTGCGGAGCTCTGCATTGGAGTGAACCTGTATCTGCGGAGCTCTGCATTGGAGTGAACCTGTATCTGCGGAGCTCTGCATTAAAGTGAACCTGTATCTGCGGAGCTCTGCATTGGATTGAACCTGTATCTGTGGAGCTCTGCATTAGAGTGAACCTGTATCTGCGGAGCTCTGCATTGGAGTAAACCTGTATCTGCGGAGCTCTGCATTGGAGTAAACCTGTATCTGCGGAGCTCTGCATTGGAGTAAACCTGTATCTGCGGAGCTCTGCATTGGAGTAAACCTGTATCTGCGGAGCTCTGCATTAGAGTGAACCTGTATCTGCGGAGCTCTGCATTGGAGTAAACCTGTATCTGCAGAGCTCGTCATTGGAGTGAACCTGTATCTGCGGAGCTCTGCATTAGAGTGAACCTGTATCTGCGGAGCTCTGCATTGGAGTAAACCTGTATCTGCAGAGCTCGTCATTGGAGTGATCCTGTATCTACCGAGGTATGCATTAGAATGAACCTGTATCTGCGGAGCTCTGCATTGGCGTGAACCTGTATCTGTGGAGCTCGGCATTGGAGTAAACCTGTATCTGCAGAGCTCGTCATTGGAGTGAACCTGTATCTACCGAGGTATGCATTAGAATGAACCTGTATCTGCGGAGCTCTGCATTGGCATGAACCTGTATCTGCGGAGCTCTGCATTGGATTGAACCTGTATCTGCGGAGCTCGTCATTGGAGTGAACCTGTATCTGCGGAGCTCTGCATTAGAATGAACCTGTATCTGCGGAGCTCTGCATTGGAGTTAACCTGTATCTGCGGAGCTCTGCATTGGAGTACAGAAAGCTGTAGGAAATTGTGTGTACAGCACAGGACTTCGCCCTCGAATCCTTTCCAATCATGCGTCAGCGTCTTCTCTCAACTTCAAGGGGAAAAAAACAAAACGTTTGGCGAGTTTTCTCGGCTAATAAGCAGTTAAGAGTGGAGAAAATTTGAATGCGATTTCCGTGGTCCTGACTATCTTTCACGCTCCGATTGACCCATGATTAAGTCACGTGTCAGTGACGTAACGCGTAGGGAGGAGGAGCCTGAGTGACGCTTGCAGTGGCAGTCCGAGTGAGGAACGCACGCCAAACTGAGCTGAGCAAACGCTGATGATTTCGGAGGTTATGTGAGTGCAGGCCACAGCTGTGACAGGTTGTGTCTTGTGGAAGGCTATTGTGCAATGATCTGTTTTCTCTTTCCTTTCATATATATGTGGAATTATCCCGGGAAGCGGAGTCTATAAGTTCCTGAGAAGGAGTTTGTCCAAGGAGTTTTTAATAGTTGTATTGCTCAGTGGTTCAACTGAATATGGACTGGGAACATAGAGCATAAGGGATTTTCACAGATTTCTTTGCAGTCCGTTTTGGAATCTTTGCTGCCTTTGGACACCTATACACAATTTATTGTGACAATATTGTGGGGATTAGGGGCAGTACTTATTATCATAATTTATATTTATGTAGCGGCCTCACCCCATCTCCTTTTGCTAGGGGTATGTCACATGACAGGGTGAGATGCGCTACGGCCCATGTCCTCCCCATAGCTGTGGGTGAGGTGAAGGCCAGTATCAGTATCTTCCTCGGGCCAATGTGCATTAGTCTTAAAACTCAGTCCTGCTATGCTGGAATCTCCCTTGCTCCCATTAACCAGAGTCCATACACCGATGCAGGGTCCAACACTTGTTTATTATATCTCCACAACAAACAGTTCTTTCACAGCCGATTAGTTGCGACCCATAACATAGAGCAAATGGTGGGATGAGCAGGCCGAGGCACTATCCTAATTTCAATCTAAACCCCTGTGCTTTGACCAGGGGTTATAGCAACGTTGATTGGCATAGAACATAGAACTTGTGAGTCTCTACCAGCAACTCCATAGAACATAGATGGGAATACCTTTGCTGCGCTGCGGCCCCTATCAGGGGAAGATGTCCCTCCAAGGGAGTTACCGAAGGCCCATCCGTCACCGGGTTGATGCTGCTCCGGGTCTCCGGACGGGTGACCTCCCCGGCCTCCTCACCTCGGATGCGGGTCCCCTCGCAAGGCGGCACCCTGAGATCACTTCGCCCTTGCGGGACCCAGTCGAAGTTACTGGGCTCCAGGCCTACGATATAGTGCCTCACCCCAGGCTGAAGGTCCCTGGGATAAAAACCCCAACTTCATTCCGGTCAGGCCTAGAGCGCCTAGGCCGGAACCTTGAACCGCCCGCACCCAGGCCTAAGGTGCCTGGGTGCGTGAAGAGAACTCCTCCAAGAAAGAACAACGTGGCAAGGGCGTCTCCCCCTTTTATCTCCTCCCATCAACACCACGGCGGGTTCCCCGCCCCAGCCGTACCATCTCCGGAAAGGGACAAAAAGGGTAGCACTGTGGCAGTGATTCCACCCTGAGCCTGTAGGTACCCCGCCACCCACAGGCCAAGGTGAGTAATACACCACTCAATCCTCCACGAATTACAAAAAGGGGTCCAGAACCTTTCATAATTATACATCTGGGTCACACTACCCCCAGGTGTATCCCAACTAAACTTAAAGACCCCGCTACATACTCCCCCCTGTGATTTGACGCTGGTCTCCAGCGTCAGGTGCACACCCATTTCTCCCAAGGAGTGGTGACATGAAGCGAGCCCCAGAGGCTGTCCCTCAAAATTTTGAATACTGCGTGTGCCAAGACCTGCTCAAAGGGGAAAGGGAACTATAAAACAATAAAACTCTTGTATAAAACATCTGTCATGTACACATATACAATCCCTCCCATCACTGTCTAAGAACCACCCCATCTCAGTAGTCTTGACCGACGAATCTCCTGCAGAAGGGAACAAAAACAACATCCTAACAATCTGTGTTAACTTGGAATGAATAGGTCTGTCAGCCGAGAGACCCATTCGCTCCAATAAGCAAAGTGATGTAAATGTAAAATTTCAAACAGCCGTTGCACAACACTGCCACCTGGTGACAGCGCTGCGGTAATGACACTTGGTGAGATCTTCATTCTTCCTGCTTTCCCTACACCGACTCTACCCCCAAAGTCTCTGCCTTTGGCACATGAAGAAAAGGGAGAAAAGAAAAAAAAAACAACAGCTCCCAAGTCTCCAGTGAGTAAAAGAAAAACCCAAATCAAAACAAACTAGGGCACAGTTCTGAGTGTCTGGGAATGTTCCTTCCAGAGAGTTCGATAAGCAAACAAATAGGAGTTCTCTTCTCCTACAAATAGAATCTTGGATCTGGCAAAAACAGGGGCTTTAGGTGTTTGTCAAACATTTCAACTGAATATTCGACATCCTCTCCCTCCTTTCTGCAGATAAGTACTTTATCGGCATGAATGTGGCGCCCCAACTTCCAATCCGCTCTGCAGTCTTTGAATTTCTTGGACACAGGCGGCGAACAGGACAAGTATCGCCGAGCATGAGGCACTTTGAGCTTCTCCCAGACAAATTTGTCGTACCATCTCTGGCGCAAGACCTCAACTTCATAAAGTAAGTCCCGAGGCAAATAGGGATATTCCCATCCGTACTCACGGGCGACTCTCTGGGAGAAAAGTCGTTGTAATCTGGCTAAAGGAGGCATGACATCTCGCTCACCTTCTCCTGGTTGCACGATGGCTTCCGGGTGCCGAGGTACCTTCACTACCTCGGGTGGCTTGGCTTTTGGCGCCCGCAAGGAAGCGCGCTGCATCCCCACTATCAACGCGGGGGATGTTGTGGAATGTGGAAATTGGTCGGAGGACTAGACTCCCTCCTGCGCTCCGGGGCCTGCGCCCGCGGCGTGCCGTCTTCTATGGACATAGGGGAATCCTGCGGTTTACATAGCACATGTAGCGGGCGTTTGTCCCAGCCCTTCCGGGGAAACAGTTCATCTATTTCCCCGTCATCCCCACAGTCCGACAGCGATTCTAGGTCGGAGGTATCATACATCTCGGCGGGAAGGTAGTCTTTAGTAGACGGAGAACTACCCTCCCTTGCAGGCTCCACCTCCAGTGGACCCCCGACACCTCCAACCACCACCACAGTCCCAGCCCCTGGCTCACCTGGACCTTTTTCAGCACTTCGATGTCCAGGACTCTTCCAACCGGATCCATCCAGGTCCGGCAAGCGGCGGGGTGAAGCTCGACCACGACCACAGGAGGCCTGCACCATGCCTATCTTCCTCTTTGGAGGTGGCAGCAGGGAATCTGTGGTGACCGAAGCAGCATCCTCTGATTTTTCTCTCTCAGTCTCTGGTTGGGCAGTCCCGTCGCCCCGGTCAGCGTGTACGGGGACCTCCGCAAAGGCCTGGATCTCTCCCTCCGGAGTGGCGGGTACCTGTGATGCAATTGAGGCGAAGGGCCCGGGGCCTTACTGTGGATGATTCAACCTCAAACAGAAATTCTTTACACGCTTCACAACGCCCAAATGGCTTTAGTTGGACCACCAGTCCCGAGCATCCGGGACAGATCACACCGAGGGCCTCCGTGTCTCTGCATGAGTACAAAGCCAACTGTCCTCGGGGCCTGAGTCTTATCCCCGTGTCTGTAAGGGGAGCAGCAAAAGCAGTCATCTTCGTGGGGTATGATACTGGCATCCACGGGGAGCTTGAGGCCATCCCGACCACCTGCTGCTCCATAACGCGCTGACCACGCGCCGGAGTCTCCACGTGTATCTCCACATATGGCCAGACTACTCCCACGACTTGAACGTTTTCGCGGGCTTCCCACAGTCCCCGCCCACGAATTGCGCAGTCATGGGGTGCCTCGTGGCGCAGTGCATTAAACACCCCGACATGTAGTTCGTCACACGGCTGGGCTTTTCCCTCTTCCCGCTCTTTCTGTATGGGCCTCTCCCAGTTTTTCAGAGAAATTTCCACGACTTCGAGCACAGGGACGCACTTTGGCCAATCACATGGCCGACCTGCTCAGACCTCCTCCGGGCAGCAAAGTCCAGACACAGCCATTTCAAGTTTCAAAGTCAACACACATTTTATCCCGGACTCGCGAGCCCCCACGTGTAGCGGCCTCACCCCATCTCCTTTTGCTAGGGGTATGTCACATGACAGGGTGAGATGCGCTACAGCCCATGTCCTCCCCATAGCTGTGGGTGAGGTGAAGGCCAGTATCAGTATCTTCCTCGGGCCAATGTGCATTAGTCTTAAAACTCAGTCCTGCTATGCTGGAATCTCCCTTGCTCCCATTAACCAGAGTCCATACACCGATGCAGGGTCCAACACTTGTTTATTATATCTCCACAACAAACAGTTCTTTCACAGCCGATTAGTTGCGACCCATAACATAGAGCAAACGGTGGGATGAGCAGGCCGAGGCACTATCCTAATTTCAATCTAAACCCCTGTGCTTTGACCAGGGGTTATAGCAACGTTATTTGGCATAGAACATAGAACTTGTGAGTCTCTACCAGCAACTCCATAGAACATAGATGGGAGTACCTTCGCTGCGCTGCGGCCCCTATCAGGGGAAGATGTCCCTCCAAGGGAGTTACCGAAGGCCCATCCGTCACCGGGTTGATGCTGCTCCGGGTCTCCGGACAGGTGACCTCCCCGGCCTCCTCACCTCGGATGCGGGTCCCCTCGCAAGGCGGCACCCTGAGATCACTTCGCCCTTGCGGGACCCAGTCAAAGTTACTGGGCCCCAGGCCTACGATATAGTACCTCACCCCAGGCTGAAGGTGCCTGGGATGGACCCCAACTTCATTCCAGTCAGGCCTAGGGCGCCTAGGCCGGAACCTTGAACCGCCCGCACCCAGGCCTAAGGTGCCTGGGTGCATGAAGAGAACTCCTCCAAGAAAGAACAACGTGGCGAGGGCGTCTCCCCCTTTTATCTCCTCCCATCATCCACCACGGCGGGTTCTCCGCCCCAGCCGTACCATCTCCGGAAAGGGACAAAAAGGGTAGCACTGTGGCAGTGATTCCACCCTGAGCCTGTAGGTACCCCGCCACCCACAGGCCAAGGTGAGTAATACACCACTCAATCCTCCACGAATTACAAAAAGGGGTCCAGAACCTTTCATAATTATACATCTGGGTCACACTACCCCCAGGTGTATCCCAACTAAATTTAAAGACCCCGCTACATTTATTTCACTGAATTAGCAGTTTGTTCACAGTACGGAGGAAATATTTGAACATTTGTACCAGTGCACTATAATTAGGTTGGTGTTTAGCGCATCATTATTTGTATAATCTGCATTAGAGTGAACCTGTATCTGCGGAGCTCTGCATTAGAATGAACCTGTATCTGCGGAGCTCTGCATTGGAGTGAACCTGTATCTGCGGAGCTCTGCATTGGATTGAACCTGTATCTGCGGAGCTCTGCATTGGAGTGAACCTGTATCTGCGGAGCTCTGCATTGGAGTGAACCTGTATCTGCGGAGCTCTGCATTGGATTGAACCTGTATCTGCGGAGCTCGTCATTGGAGTAAACCTGTATCTACCGAGGTATGCATTAGAATGAACCTGTATCTGCGGAGCTCTGCATTGGATTGAACCTGTATCTGCGGAGCTCTGCATTGGAGTGAACCTGTATCTGCGGAGCTCTGCATTGGAGTGAACCTGTATCTGTGGAGCTCTGCATTGGAGTGAACCTGTATCTGTGGAGCTCTGCATTGGATTGAACCTGTATCTGCGGAGCTCTGCAATGGATTGAACCTGTATCTGCGGAGCTCGTCATTGGAGTGAACCTGTATCTACCGAGGTATGCATTAGAATGAACCTGTATCTGCGGAGCTCTGCATTGGATTGAACCTGTATCTGCGGAGCTCTGCATTGGAGTGAACCTGTATCTGCGGAGCTCTGCATTGGAGTGAACCTGTATCTGTGGAGCTCTGCATTGGAGTGAACCTGTATCTGCGGAGCTCTGCATTGGAGTAAACCTGTATCTGCGGAGCTCTGCATTGGATTGAACCTGTATCTGCGGAGCTCTGCATTGGATTGAACCTGTATCTGTGGAGCTCTGCATTGGAGTGAACCTGTATCTGTGGAGTTCTGCATTGGATTGAACCTGTATCTGCGGAGCTCTGCATTGGAGTGAACCTGTATCTGCGGATCTCTGCATTGGAGTGAACCTGTATCTGCGGAGCTCTGCATTGGAGTGAACCTGTATCTGCGGAGCTCTGCATTGGAGTAAACCTGTATCTGCGGAGCTCTGCATTGGAGTAAACCTGTATCTGCGGAGCTCTGCATTGGATTGAACCTGTATCTGCGGAGCTCTGCATTGGATTGAACCTGTATCTGTGGAGCTCTGCATTGGAGTGAACCTGTATTTGCGGAGTTCTGCATTGGATTGAACCTGTATCTGCGGAGCTCTGCATTGGAGTGAACCTGTATCTGCGGAGCTCTGCATTGGAGTGAACCTGTATCTGCGGAGCTCTGCATTGAAGTGAACCTGTATCTGCGGAGTTCTGCATTGGAGTGAACCTGTATCTGCGGAGCTTTGCATTGGAGTAAACCTGTATCTGCGGAGCTCTGCATTTGAGTGAACCTGTATCTGCGGAGCTCTGCATTGGAGTGAACCTGTATCTGCGGAGCTCTGCATTGGATTGAACCTGTATCTGCAGAGCTCTGCATTGGAGTGAACCTGTATCTCCGGAGCTCTGCATTGGATTGAACCTGTATCTGCGGAGCTTTGCATTGGAGTGAACCTGTATCTGCGGAGCTCTGCATTGGAGTAAACCTGTATCTGCGGAGCTCTGCATTGGATTGAACCTGTATCTGCGGAGCTCTGCATTGGATTGAACCTGTATCTGTGGAGCTCTGCATTGGAGTGAACCTGTATCTGCGGAGTTCTGCATTGGATTGAACCTGTATCTGCGGAGCTCTGCATTGAAGTGAACCTGTATCTGCGGAGCTCTGCATTGAAGTGAACCTGTATCTGCGGAGCTCTGCATTGAAGTGAACCTGTATCTGCGGAGCTCTGCATTGGAGTACAGAAAGCAGTAGGAAATTGTGTGTACAGCACAGGACTTCGCCCTCGCCTCCTTACCAATCATGCGTCAGCGTCTTCTCTCAACTTCAAGAAAAAAAAAAAACGCTTGGCGAGTTTTCTCGGCTAATAAGCAGTTAAGAGTGGGGAAAATTTGAATGCGATTTCTGTGGTCCTGACTATCTTTCACGCTCCGATTGCGCTCTTCCCTGGAGGTGGAGGCAGACCGAGGCGCCCTGCCGCTGCCTCATTCACAAACATTATTCCATTTGTGCCCCAGTCTAGCTCCTGTGAAGACTATCGCCCTGCAGAGTCTGTATTTAATCAGATGGAGCTCGCTGCGCTGTCGGTACACATCCCAACCGGCGTGTCTAATCAAATCAGCCAAGCAAAAGGTTCTTCTCGCCGAGGAGCGGACAAGTGCTGCAGAAGAGGGCCAGCGGAAGTGCCGCACTTAAAGGGGAAACGCTTCTGACGTGCGTCTGCGATTAGAGACGCTAGTGCAACGTTTACACCAGAAGGAATTTTGATAAACGCATTTGTCAACTTTTCTTTCATGTACCAAAAGGGGGGGGAGGGGGTCACTGATATCTGCTGAGATCAAATCAATTACACACAAAAGAACTTCATTGTGAGTGTCAACCAAAAAGATATCCATAGACCAGGGGGAGGGAACCCTCGGCACTCCAGCTGTGGTGAAACTACAAATCCCATCATCCTTCTGACTCTGGGAGTCATACCTGTGTAGCGGCCTCACCCCGACCTCTTTAACTAGGGGTATGTCGAGCGACAGAGTGAGGTGCGCCACGGCCCATGTCCTCCCCGTGCATGTGGGTGAGGTGAAGGCCAGTATCAATCTTTTCCTCGGGCCAAATGTGTGCTGGTTATGAGGGTCAGTCCTTCCGTGCCGGAATCTCCCTTTGTTCCCATCAACAGAGTCCATACACCCATCAAAGTCCAAACTCAGGTTTATTGCGTATCTCCACATACAGTCAAATGCAACGGCATGATACGATGGGGAAGCAGGTCGAGGCACTGTACAGGTTCCTAGTCCCTACACTCCCTGTGCTATGACCAGGGGTTGCAGGAATCTTGATGAAAGCTCCTCCGCTGCGCTGTAGCCCATATCAGGGGAAGATGTCCTCCAAGGGAGTTACTGAAGGCCCATCCGTCACCGGGTTGACGCTACACCGGGTCTTCGGACGGGTGACCCCCCCCCCAGCCTCCTCACCTCAGATGCGGGTCCCCTCGCAAGGGGCGCCCTGGAGCAACTTCACCCTCGCGGGACCCAGTCGGAGTCACCGGGTCCCAGGCCTCCTTAATAGTACCTCACCCCAGGCTGAAGGTGCCCGGGATGGACTCCATCTTCGTTCCGGCCAGGCCTTGGGCGCCTAGGCCGGAACCTTGAACCGCCCGCACCCAGGCCTAAGGTGCCTGGGTGCGTGACGAGATGATCTCTTCCGAAAACCAACAGACCTCGTGGCGAGGGCGTCTCCCCCTTTTTATCTCCTCCCATCGACACCACGGGGGGTTCCCCGCCCCAGCCGTACCATCTCCAGGAAGGGACAAAGAAGGGTAGCACTGTGGTAGTGATTCTACCTCGAGCCAGTAGGTACACTGACACCCACTGGTCAAAGAGAATATTACACCACCCAATCCTCCACGAATAAGAAAAAGGGGTCTAATCCCTGACATAATTACACAACTGGGTCTCTCTACCCCCAGGTGTATCCCACTAACTTTAAAGACCCCGCTACACACTCCCCCTGGTGATTTGACGCTGGTCCCCAGCGTCAGGTGCACACCCATGTCTCCTAAGGAGTGGTGACATGAAGTGGGCCCCAGAGGCTATCCCTCAAATTTTGGATACTGTATGTGCCAAGACCTGCTCAACAGAAAAGGGAACTATAAAACATTAAAACTTTTGTATAAAACATCTGTCATGTACACATATACAATCCCTCCCGTCACTGTCTAAGAACCACCCCATACTCAGTAGTCTTGACCGACGAATCTCCTGCAGAAGGGAAACAAACAACAAAAAAAAAAAAACACATCCTAACACTCTGTGTTAACTTGGCATGAGTGGGTCCGTCAGCCGAGAGACCCACTCACTCCAATAAGTAAGTAATGCATGTGTAACATTTTCAAACATTCGTTGCACAACACTGCCACCTGGTGACAGCGCTGCGGTAATGACACTTGGTGAGATCTTCATTCTTCCTGCTTTCCTACTCTAACTCTACCCCAAAAGTCTCTGCCTTTGGCACATGAAGAAAAGGGGGAAAAAAAACAACAGCTCCCAAATCTCCAGTGAGTAAAAGAAAAGCCCAAATCAAAACAAAAGTAGGGCACAGTTCTAGGCGTCTGGGAATGTCTCTTCCAGAAAGTTTCAACAGCAACAAGATAGGAGCTCACTTCTCTTATAAATAGAACCTTGGATCCGGCAGAAACAGGGGCTTCAGGTGCCCGTCAAACACTTCCACCGAATACTCGACATCCTCTCCTTCTTTCCTGCAGATGAGCACCTTATCGGCATGAATATGGCGCCCAAGTCTCCAATCAGCTCTGCAGTCCTTGAACTTTTTAGACACAGGCGGCGAACATGACAGGTATCGCCTGGCATGGGGTACTTTAAGTTTTTCCCATACAAACTCGTCATACCACCTTGGTCGCAGGACCTCGACTTCATACAATAGGTCCCGAGGCAAGTAGGGGTACTCCCACCCATATTCACGGGCGACTCTCTGGGAGAAAAGTCTCTGCAACCTGGCTAGGGGTGGCATCACATCTCGCTCACCTTCTCCTGGCTGTACGATGGCCTCCGGGTGCCGAGGTACCTTCACCATCTCGGGTTTCTTTGTCTTTGGTGCCCGCAACGAAGCACGCTGCATCCCCAACATCAGAGCGGGTGATGTAGTTGAATGCGGGAAGTTGGTCGGAGGACTAGATTTCCTCGAAAACTCCGGGGCCTTCACCCGGAGCGTACTGTCTTCTATGGACATGGGGGAATCCTGCGGTTTACTCAGCACAGGTAGTGGGCGTCTGTCCCAGCCCTTCCGGTGAAACAGTTTGTCTATCTCTCCGTCATCCCCACAGTCTGACAATGACTCTAAGTCGGAGGTGTCATACATCTCAGCGGGAAGGTAGTCTCTAGTAGACGGAAGGCTACCCTCCCTTGCGGGCTCCACCAACTGTGGACCCCCGACACCTCCAACCAACACCACAGTCCCAGCCCCTGGCTCACCTGGACCTTCTGAAGAACTGGGATGTCCGGGACTCTCTTCTCTACCGGCGCCATCCAGGCCAGGCAAGCGGCGGGGTGAAGCTTGACCACGACCATAGGATGCCTGTACCAAGCCGACTTTCCTCTTCGGAGGTGGGAGCAGGGAGTCTGTAGTGACCGAAGCAGTGTCCTCGGATTTTTCTCTCTCAGTCTCTGGTTGGGCAGTCACTTCGCCCTGGTCAGCGCGCACGGGAAACTCCGCAAAGGCTTTGATCTCTCCCTCCGGAGTGGCGGTTCCTGTGATGCAGTTGAGGCGTAGGGCCCGGGGCCTTTCCGTGTGTGGTTCAACCTCAAAAAGAAACTCCTTGCATGCTTCGCATCGCCCGAATGGCTTTAGTTGGACCACCAGTCCCGAGCATCCGGGACAGATCACACCGAGGGCCTCCGTGTCTCTGCATGAATACAGAGCCAACTCTCTTTGGGGCCTGAGCCTTATCCCCGTGTCTGTAATGGGTGCAGCAAATGCAGTCATCTTAAAAGGATAAGGTACCGGCATCCACGGGGAGCCTGAGTTCGCTCCGACCACTTGCTGCTCCATCACACGCTGACCTCGCGCCGGAGTCTCCACGTGTATCTCCACACGTGGCCAGACTCCTCCCACGATTTGCACGTTTTCGCGGGCTTCCTTCAGTCTCCTCCCACGAATTGCGCAGTCATGGGATGCCTCATGGCGCAGTGCAGCAAAAGTCCCCACATGTAGTTCGTCACACGGCTGGACTCCTCCCTCTTCCCGCTCTTTCTGCATGGGCCTCTCCCGGTTTTTCAGGGAAATTTCCACGACTTCGAGCACAGGGATGCACTTTGGCCAATCACATGGCCGACCTGCTCGGACCTCCTCCGGGCAGCAAAGTTCAAACACAGCTGTTCCAAACCTCAGGGTCAACACACATTTCATCCCGGACCGACGAGCCCCCACGTGTAGCGGCCTCACCCCGACCTCTTTAACTAGGGGTATGTCGAGCGACAGAGTGAGGTGCGCCACGGCCCATGTCCTCCCCGTGCATGTGGGTGAGGTGAAGGCCAGTATCAATCTTTTCCTCGGGCCAAATGTGTGCTGGTTATGAGGGTCAGTCCTTCCGTGCCGGAATCTCCCTTTGTTCCCATCAACAGAGTCCATACACCCATCAAAGTCCAAACTCAGGTTTATTGCGTATCTCCACATACAGTCAAATGCAACGGCAGGATACGATGGGGAAGCAGGTCGAGGCACTGTACAGGTTCCTAGTCCCTACACTCCCTGTGCTATGACCAGGGGTTGCAGGAATCTTGATGAAAGCTCCTCCGCTGCGCTGTAGCCCATATCAGGGGAAGATGTCCTCCAAGGGAGTTACTGAAGGCCCATCCGTCACCGGGTTGACGCTACACCGGGTCTTCGGACGGGTGACCCCCCCCCCCAGCCTCCTCACCTCAGATGCGGGTCCCCTCGCAAGGGGCGCCCTGGAGCAACTTCACCCTCGCGGGACCCAGTCGGAGTCACCGGGTCCCAGGCCTCCTTAATAGTACCTCACCCCAGGCTGAAGGTGCCCGGGATGGACTCCATCTTCATTCCGGCCAGGCCTTGGGCGCTGGGCCGGAACCTTGAACCGCCCGCACCCAGGCCTAAGGTGCCTGGGTGCGTGATGAGATGATCTCTTCCGAAAACCAACAGACCTCGTGGCGAGGGCGTCTCCCCCTTTTTATCTCCTCCCATTGACACCACGGCGGGTTCCCCGCCCCAGCCGTACCATCTCCAGGAAGGGACAAAGAAGGGTAGCACTGTGGTAGTGATTCTACCTCGAGCCAGTAGGTACACTGACACCCACTGGTCAAAGAGAATATTACACCACCCAATCCTCCACGAATAAGAAAAAGGGGTCTAATCCCTGACATAATTACACACCTGGGTCTCTCTACCCCCAGGTGTATCCCACTAACTTTAAAGACCCCGCTACACCTGTAAGAGTATTGCAATGCCTCATGGGACTTGTAGTCCCACGACAGCTGAGTTGCCCAGGTTGCCTGCCCCTGTCATTAACATGTGAATGACAGTCAAGCTCCTCGAACGGGAGACAATCTGATAAACGCATGTTATCAGCAGACATCACCATCTGGTGTGTGTTGGGGGGAGATTTGGAGATCATCGTCTGATCGCCTGGTAATGATTGGGTGCAGAAGTCTAATAATTGCCCCTCGTGTTTTAACCGCCTAAATACCCGGCACTCCCCCCCCCCCCCCTGCCTGCCCAGGCCAATTTTCAGCTTTCAGCGCTCTCACACTTTGAATGACAATTGTGCGGGCATGCAGTGTTGTGCCCAAAATGAAAATGGTATATAGCGACCTCACCCCTCTCACCCCTTCTCATTCTTGGCTTGTCTGTCTTTGTCTAGGGGTGTCAGTACCGGGGGGGAGGGATGAGATACACCATGGCCCATGTCCTCCATAGTGAAGAGGTGAAGGCCAGAAAGATCGGGCTTTGTGTATGTGTCCCAGAGTCAAATCCTTTCCTCGGATTCACTCCCCTTTGCTCCTAGTAACCAGAGTTCCATACACTGAATAGGTCCAACACAGTTTTAGTCTTCTCATATATGAGGTAGAACATGAATTACCTTCGCTAGCATAGCCCCTGTCAGGGGAAGGATATCCGTCCAAGGGAGTCACCGGAGGCCTCTCTGTCACCAGCAATGCTGCGCCGGACTCTTCAGAGAAGTTCCGCTCACCAGTCTCCTCGACCTCAGGCACCCAAGGAGTTAGGGCCCCCTCGGATTCCTCCACCCTCGCGGAACTCAGTCGAAGGTACTGAGCCCCAGGCATCCGCCATAGTACCTCACCCCAGGCTAAAGGTGCCTGAGATGGACTCCATCTCTCGCTCTGGCCAGGTCAAGGGCACCTGGGCCCGTAACTCCGGAACACCAGCACCCAAGCTGAAGGTGCCTGGGTGCGGCTGCGTCCTCCGACTCTGAACCCCAAGGTCAGGGCGTCCGCCCTTTTATCCCCTCGCCCTTTTGCGTCACAGCAGGTTCCCTGCCCCGCTGTACCAGTGCCAGGAAAGGACAAAAAGGAAGCAGTCTTGCGGTGTGGGTTCAACTCCGGCCAGGGCGACAATGCCACCTACAGGCCGCAGGGAACCTCACACCACCAGAGTCCTCCAAGAACCATAAAAAAGGGTCTTGGATTCCCTAGCAATCAGTGCATCTGGGTTACACTACCACCCAGATGCTTCCCTTAAATTCAAATACCCGCTACACTCTCCCCCTGGTGATTTGACACTGGTCCCCAGTGTCTGGTGCAAACCCATGCTTCCCAAAGAGTGGCAACATAAGTTCAACCCAGAGACAACATTCACATAATCCAAACTCAACAATTTCAATCAGGAATTGTGCCAGGACCTAAAACAGGAAAAGGAAACAGTAATATAAAACCATAAACTTTTGTAATAAAATACTTTAAATATCTCACATATTCACATTTCTCCCCCTCCCTGCTGGCTATCTAAGGACCACCCAATTCTCAGCAGCTTTGATAGACGAGTCTCCTGCAGAGGGAAGAAAAGAAAAAGAAACACACATCCTAACATAATATATGTGTTTGCTTGGAACGAATGGGTCCATCCGAGAAGAAACCCATTCACTCCAATGAGTGTTGCATAATGTACAAAAAAACAAACAACAATCGTTGTGCAACACTGCCACCTGGTGGTAATGCCGCGGTAAAGACACTTATCAAATCCAGATGAACTTTTCTCTCTTGCTCTTTTTTTTTTCTCTGTGGCCCTACACTGACTGAAACCCCAAAGTCACTGATTTCTCATGATGAGGGAAGAAACGAAACAAACGGCAACAGTTCCCATTCTTCCAAAAACAAACACCCAGAAAAATAGAGGGCACAGTCTCTGTGTTCCAGCACTTGCTTCAGGAAAACTCAGCAGCAACAACAGAAAAGAGTCTCTTTCTCCTACAAATAAAACTTTGGATGCGGCAGGAACACAGGCTTCAAATGCTTGTCAAAAGCCTCCATGTTATATTCAACATTTCCTCCATCCTTGCGACAAATTACCACTCTGTCCGCATGGATATGCCTTCCCAGCATCCACTTAGCCTTACAGTCCCGAAACTTTTTGGTGACCGTTGGTGAACATGAAAGGTATCGTACCACCTCTGGCGAAAAACTTCCACCTCGTATAGCAATTCTCGAGGCAGGTATGGGTACTCCCACCCACACTCTTGGGCAACCTTCTGGCCAAAGAGAAGCTGCAGCCTTGATAAAGGTGGCAATGTAACAAGGTCTCCTTCTCCAGGCAAAACAATAGCTTCCGGATGGCGAGGTGTGTTCACCACCTCGGCAGACTTGGGCATAGGGGCCCGCAGTGATTGGCATTGCACTCCCGCAACAGGAGCAGGTGAAATGGAAGTTGAATCCAGAAGAGGGATTGCAGACAGTGGACCAGATTCCTCCCTAGGCTCCGAGGCCTCCACCCGGGGTGTACTATCCCCAATGGACATAGGTGGGTCCCTTTTGACATGGGACGAGGGTAACTTCATCTTGTCCCATCCCTTCCGGTGGAAGATCTCGTCTATCTCCTCATCATCGCCATTGTCAGACAATGAAGCCAGGTCGGAGGTGTCATAACACTCAGCGGGCAGATAATTCCCAGTCACGGAATCATCCCCCTTGACGGCCTCCACCGACAGTGGGCTGCCGACACCTCCAACCACACACACAGTTCCAACCCCTGGCTTACCTGGGCCTTCAGAAGAACAGGGATGTCCAGGGCTCTTCCCTCTGGATTCATCCAGGCCAGGCAAGCGACGGGGCGAGGCTCATCCACGACCACAGGAGGCCTGTACCAGGCCGACTCTCCTCTTCGGCGGTCGGAGCAGGGAGCTGCTGGTGACCGAGGCAGCATCCTCGGATTTTTCTCTCTTAATCTTCGCTTGGGCAGTCACTTCGCCCTGGTCAGCGCGCGCAGGAATACCCGCCATGGCATTGATCTTTCCCTCCGGAGTTGCAGTACCTGTGAGGTAGTGGAGGTGGAAGGCGCGAGGCCTTTCTGTGGATGGTTCCACCTCGAAGAGAAACTCCTTGCAGACCTCACATCACCCGAATGGCTTCAATTAAACCACCAGTCCCGAACAGCCACGACAGATCACACCAAGGGCCTCCATGTCTCTGCAGGTGTACAGAGCCAATCGCCCCCGGGGCCTTAGTCTGATTCCTGTGTCCATTAATGGAGCAGCTAGAGAAGTCATGTCCGTGAAGGAAGAAGCAGAAATCCACGGGGTACTTGAAGTCATCTTCCCTGTTTGCTGCTCCAGTGCGCACTGACCCACTCGCGCCGGAATCTCCACGTGTGTCCGTCCACATGGCCAGACTCCTCCCACACTCTGCACTTGTTCGCGGGCTTTTCCTTCTCCCCGCCCACAAACTACACAGCTATGGTTTGCCTCGTGGCGCATTGGCCAATATGGCCGACCTACTCGGAACTCCTCCGGGCAGCAAAGTTCAAATTCCAACACCATACACATCCCGGACACGATGCCCCCACGTGTAGCGTTCTCACCCCTCTCACCCCTTCTCATTCTCGGCTTGTCTGTCTTTGTCTAGGGGTGTCAGTACCGGGGGGAGGGATGAGATACACCACGGCCCATGTCCTCCATTGTGAAGAGGTGAAGGCCAGAATGATCGGGCTTTGTGTAGGTGTCCCAAAGTCAAATCCTCTCCTCGGATTCACTCCCCTTTGCTCCTAGTAACCAGAGCCCCCTCGGATTCCTCCACCCTCGTGGAACTCAGTTGAAGGTACTGAGCCCCAAGCATCCACCATAGTACCTCACCCCAGGCTAAAGGTGCCTGAGATGGACTCCATCTCTCGCTCCGGCGAGGTCAAGGGCACCTGGGCCCGGAACTCCGGAACGCCAGCACCCAAGCTGAAGGTGCCTGGGTGCGGCTGCAACCTCCGACTCTGAACCCCAAGGTCAGGGCGTCCGCCCCTTTTATCCCCTCGCCCTTTTGCGTCACAGCAGGTTCCCCGCCCCGCTGTACCAGCGCCAGGAAAGGACAAAAAGGAAGCAATCTTGCGGTGTGGGTTCATCTCAGGCCAGGGCGACAATGCCAGCCACCTACAGGCCGCAGGGAAACTCACACCACCAGAGTCCTCCAAGAACCATAAAAAAGGGTCTCGGATTCCCTAGCAATCAGTGCATCTGGGTTACACTACCGCCCAGATGCTTCCCTTAAATTCAAATACCCGCTACAGGTATAATTGTTTTGTGCTTCTTCCTGGCTGCAGCAGACGAAGGACATCATCTCAGCCAAGGCAAAGTCACTGGGGGAGAGGAGACTAAGGAAATGCTTCCTCCTGCGTGCAGCAGACTGAGGACATCATCTCAGCCTAGGTAACGTCATTGGGGGAGAGGAGACTGAGGAAATGCTTCCTCCCACTTTCAATGGATCCCATGCAAAGACAAGTAGCCTTGGAGACTTCTGCAATGTAGGATCACATGAAAAGTTCACGGCTCGGAGTTCTCCTTTAAGGCTGGATTTTTCCACCCTCTTCTTCTCCCCCCGGCGCTCCGCAGCCGAATCCTCCTCTATAAGGACCTGTGACAGACTCGCAGCCGCGCTTCATTTCCCTTTCAGATCCTTAATTAACCGGCCAACGTCAAACAAAAAAAAAAGAAAATAAATAAATAACAATATGATAATCTCGCCGCGTGATTTAAGGCATCGCCGTCGCTGTACATGCGCTAAAATAAATTAGATTGTGCGGTCGGCAAATTAAATGTAATGCTATGGTTTATTACCCCGCCATCGCCCAGACGCACGCCACGCTGACACCGAGTCACCCGCACGCCGGGCGCCATAAATCACCCCGCCGCACACAATAATACAGCGGCTCGGACTCTCTGCGCTAAAACTCCGCTCCGTCTTTATCCACATTTCATGAACTGAGAGGAACCAAACATAAAGTGACAGAACGCTCCATACCGATCAACACAGATCTGTGCTACCGAGACGATCGTCCCAGCGCTTTACTTTCATACATTTCTTCTTTTTTAATCGCCAAGTCTAAATCTCAGCCAAAGTTATAGAACTTCTCCATTTCCGGGGTCTCCAAACATTCTGAACAAAGGGCCAGTATACTGTCCTTCAGGGTCCAGAGGGGCCACATGCCCCGGGCCCAGTGGGAGTAACAATGTCTCAGGATTGGTGGTCAGTAGATAGCACTCCATCATTGGTGTCAGTGGGGGCAATAGGGTCCATTATTGGTGTCAATGGGGGCAATAGGGTCCATCATTGGTGTCAGTGGGGGCAATAGGGTCCATCATTGGTGTCAGTGAAAGGAATAGTGCCTCATTATTGGTGTCAGTGAAAGGAATAGTGCCTCATTATTGGTGTCAGTGTCAGGGCACTCCCCATCATTGGTGTCAATGGGGGGGGGGGAACAGTGCCTCGGGGGCTGGGTAAAGCTATGGCTGACAATAACCTTGTTGCATGACGCTGTCAACAGACTCCTAACACTTACTTCTCACAGATGGCTCCACCTTTGTTTAGGCATCATCCAGGGTCACCATCTACTTCCTAGACTGAGTTGCTGACTGTAAATACTGGCGCCTCTACAGTTATGTACGGCCAGTGTGTACAATGTCTGAGTAATCACCACAGTCTCAGTGATGTCACCGCTCTCTAGTGAATGGATAGGCTGCATTCTTAGTGATGTCACCGCTCTCTAGTGACATGATAGGCTGCATTCTCAGTGATGTCACCGCTCTCTAGTGAGGGGATAGCCTGTATTCTCAGTGATGTCACCGCTCTCTAGTGAAGGGATAGGCTGCATTCTCAGTGATGTCACCGCTCTCTAGTAAATGAATAGGTGGCATTCTCAGTAATGTCACCACTCTCTAGTGATTGGATAGGCTGCATTCTCAGTGATGTCACCGCTCTCTAGTGATTGGATAGGCGGCATTCTCAGTGATTTCACTGCTCTCTAGTGAGTGGATAGGCTGCATTCTCAGTGATGTCACTGCTCTCTAGTGAATGGATAGGCTGCATTCTCAGTGATGTCACCGCTCTCTAGTGATTGGATAGGCTGCATTCTCAGTGATGTCACCGGTCTCTAGTGAGGGGATAGCCTGCATTCTCAGTGATGTCACCGGTCTCTAGTGAAGGGATAGGCTGCATTCTCAGTGATGTCACCGCTCTCTAGTGAGTGGATAGGCTGCATTCTCAGTGATGTCACTGCTCTCTAGTGAATGGATAGGCTGCATTCTCAGTGATGTCACCGCTCTCTAGTGAATGGATAGGCTGCATTCTCAGTGATGTCACCGCTCTTTAGTGAGTGGATAGGCTGCATTCTCAGTGATGTCACTGCTCTCTATTGAATGCTTGTCTTCAATAGTTCCACGCACCTGAAGCAAGCAGCAAAGGGAAGTGAGAATTTGTTCTCCCTATCTCAGATCCACGTCAGTGATTTGCAGAGCATTGTGGCCAAAACAATAGTATGTCAGCCAGGAAAGCAGCATTTTCCTTAGGAGAGGTTAGCATGTGCTGGTCCTCTCTCAGAAATGAGGATCCCTATCCAGCGCTCTCAGGATGGGACAAGGCCTGCCTCCAGCATGGGACGGGAGCCTCAGCCGTGACAAGTAACAGCCTTCCTGACAGCTTCCCTTTAATGGAATAAAGGAGAACAGACGCCCCTTCTCTGGAGCAATAATGAAAATGATATCATAACTCTAAATAATGATATTAGGTATCGCTGCATCCCCCAACCATGGAAGTGATTATGAGTCTATGACTGATGGGAGGTGAAATAGATTTGATTATTTATTGAATTAACTTGGCGTTCATGGCTTGGCTTCTGCCGCACTTTCTACGCCTAGGTGCTGCTAACATCTTCCTGCGAGCTACTGCAATCACATGAAGATTACCTATGGAGCACGAGCAACTTGAATCCGTGAGCTTTGCGGCTGTGAGAAAGGCAAATTTCTGTCTAAGCTTCATACAGTGCCTTGAAAAAGTATTGATACCCCTTGAAACGTTCCACATTTTGTCATGTTACAACCAGAAACGTAAATGTATTTTATTAGGATTTTATGTGATAGACCAACACAAAGCGGCACAAAATTGTGAAGTGGAAGGAAAATGATAAATGGTTTTCAACATTAATATGCGAAAAGTGTGGGGGGCATTTGTATGGCGCCCCCCTGAGTCAATACTTTGTAGAATCCCCGGTGTCGGTGTAATATTCCTGCTGGGAGGACGTCAGTGTCAGGATGGGGGGGTGTAATATTCCTGCTGGGAGGACGTCAGTGTCAGGATGGGGGGGTGTCGATGTAATATTCCTGCTGGGGGGATGTCAGTGTCAGGATGGGGGGGGTGTCAGTGTAATATTCCTGCTGGGGGGACGTCAGTGTCAGGATGGGGGGGTGTTGGTGTAATATTCCTGCTGGGGGGACGTCAGTGTCAGGATGGGGGGGGTGTCGGTGTAATATTCCTGCTGGGGGGATGTCAGTGTCAGGATGGGGGGATGTCAGTGTAATATTCCTGCTGGGGGGACGTCAGTGTCAGGATGGGGGGTGTAATATTCCTGCTGGGGGGATGTCAGTGTCAGGATGGGGGGTGTCAGTGTAATATTCCTGCTGGGGGGACGTCAGTGTCAGGATGGGGGGGGGTGTAATATTCCTGCTGGGGGGATGTCAGTGTCAGGATGGGGGGATGTCAGTGTAATATTCCTGCTGGGGGGACGTCAGTGTCAGGATGGGGGGGGGTGTTGGTGTAATATTCCTGCTGGGAGGATGTCAGTGTCAGGATGGGGGGATGTCAGTGTAATATTCCTGCTGGGGGGATGTCAGTGTCAGGATGGGGGGGTGTAATATTCCTGCTGGGGGGATGTCAGTGTCAGGATGGGGGCTGTTGGTGTAATATTCCTGCTCGGGGGGAGGTCAGTGTCAGGATGGGGGGTGTCAGTGTAATATTCCTGCTGGGGGGACGTCAGTGTCAGGATGGGGGGAGTCAGTGTAATATTCCTGCTGGGGGGACGTCAGTGTCAGGATGGGGGGGTGTCGGTGTAATATTCCTGCTGGGGGGACGTCAGGATTGGGGGTGTCAGGTGTAATATTCCCGCTGGGGGGGACGTCAGTGTCAGGATGGGGGGGTGTAATATTCCTGCTGGGTGGACGTCAGTGTCAGGATGGGGGGGTGTCAGTGTAATATTCCTGCTGGGTGGACGTCAGTGTAATGATGGGGGGGGGTGTCGGTGTAATATTCCTGCTGAGGGGACGTCAGGACGGGGGGTGTCAGTGTAATATTCCTGCTGGGGGGACGTCAGTGTCAGGATGGGGGGGGGTGTAATATTCCTGCTGGGTGGACGTCAGTGTCAGGATGGGGGGGTGTCGGTGTAATATTCCTGCTGGGTGGACGTCAGTGTAATGATGGGGGGGTGTCGGTGTAATATACCTGCTGGGGGGACGTCAGGATGGGGGGTGTCGGTGTAATATCCCTGCTGGGTGGACGTCAGTGTCAGGATGGGGAGGTGTCAGTGTAATATACCTGCTGGGGGGACGTCTTTTTCAGGATGGGAGAGTGTCGGTGTAATATTCCTGCTGGGGGGACGTCAGGATGGGGGGTGTCGATGTAATATCCCTGCTGGGGGGACGTCAGTTACAGGATGGGGGGGTGTCGGTGTAATTTTCCTGCTGGGGGGACGTCAGTGTCAGGATGGGGGGGTGTCGGTGTAATATTCCTGCTGGGGGGACGTCAGTGTCAGGATGGGGAGGTGTCAGTGTAATATACCTGCTGGGGGGACGTCAGGATGGGGGGTGTCGGTGTAATATCCCTGCTGGGTGGACGTCAGTGTCAGGATGGGGAGGTGTCAGTGTAATATACCTGCTGGGGGGACGTCAGGATGGGGGGTGTCGGTGTAATATCCCTGCTGGGTGGACGTCAGTGTCAGGATGGGGAGGTGTCAGTGTAATATACCTGCTGGGGGGACGTCTTTTTCAGGATGGGAGAGTGTCGGTGTAATATTCCTGCTGGGGGGACGTCAGGATGGGGGGTGTCGATGTAATATCCCTGCTGGGGGGACGTCAGTTACAGGATGGGGGGGTGTCGGTGTAATATTCCTGCTGGGGGGACGTCAGTGTCAGGATGGGGGGGTGTCGGTGTAATATTCCTGCTGGGGGGACGTCAGTGTCAGGATGGGGGGGTGTCGGTGTAATATTCCTGCTGGGGTGAGTATGAACTCCCCAGGTGGGATTTTAAAGGGCAACAACAGAGTATATATAGATAAAGGTTTTATTAACAAATTATACAAAATATACAAAATTACAAAGTTAAAAACATGGGTGATACGAAAATACGTGGGTCCCAAGAAGAGGTCCAGAAAGCCCAACGCGTTTCGGGACACCGTTCGTCCCTTCGTCATGGGCTAGTATCCAGACGGGATCACACTGTACAATACAAATAAAATTATTTTTAACAAGACATACATTTCAACATTAATTGTCTGTGCAAAATGGTTCGCAGAAGCATAGTAATCACATAGGCACAAAAATCATACCCAAACATATCATGGAAATTCATGGTCGGACCGGCGAGCCCCCAGGGATAGCAGCACGGAGGTACCTCCTGCGCCCAAAGGACACACGAGCGAGGCGGATCCCCACACCTCCCAACAGATCCAAACGCACCAGAACACGGACACAGCAGCCACGATGGTAAGGTCCTTAACTTCTAATTAAAGAACAATAACATATGAACTAAAATTGTATAAAACACATCCAATTCCAAGTGTATGTCCCTTAAAGGACGGGGCAGAGTAACAAAAGGGGCACTGTACCTAGTTACTATGGCATCCATCTGACCCTCAGGATTACACAGAGAAACCCAAAGCTTGGCCAACACATTCCCCAGTTCCTCCAGACATGAGTATCTTGTGATCTGTATATGGATATAAATGACTAAGATAAGTATGGATCACCCACAAGACGTCTAGTCATGTTCCACAAATGCGTGGACACGACTTGGACATAATAGGAGAAAGGGAGACACCCCTCTCCCCTACTTCTTGGTACCAACCTACCTTAACAGTGAAACCGATAAACTTGATGCTGGCGTGGTGCGTCTCCGCCGTCCAATGTAATGACGGACCCGCCATGTACAATGCCAGCTTTTCAAGTGGAGAAAGGGGGAGGAGAGGGAACACGTAACGTCGTGACGCATTACCGTCGCGCGTCACGTGATCCAAAGTCCTACGCGGCTCTGCCCAGCCGCGATCATTGGAAATAGGCGATGGGGACAGACAGTGTCTGTACAACCCAAAGCTGCGCTTGCGCGGACAGTGCGTCCTACATCATGTGATCCAGCGGACCTTTGGTAATGGGATCCTACCGCAATCCTGAGATGTAAACAGAGGGGACGGACCAATTGTGTATGGCCCCACCCCAAAGGTGTGCCTATTTCATTACTAGGCCGGCATGTATGTCTTGTTGGGTAGCAACGGACAAACTGGCCAACAATGCTAAAATAGCGCAGCTGGTCGAGATGCCGGTTTCATGGAAAAAGAGGGATGGGTAACAAATTAAATGTGCGAACAAAAGCATGGCAGCATAATGTGATCCATATCCAGACAGCGTATAGGATCCCGAGCGCCAGATGCGAGGGCGCCCCCCACACCAGGCCCATCCAGAAGGAGGACACAGTAATGAAGGCGTCCCGCATCCCGCGCCCACCGGCACACGCAAGACCAAAGGCAGGCACCGATCCAGGGAGGGATCCCTGAGGCCGGGCCTGCCAGGTCATAAACAGGCCACACCCAAACGGGGGTGGCCTATGTGCGCCGGGTGGGAGAGAGGGAACCCCTCCATTTTTCCATGCATCCACATCAGTCAACCCCGAGCAGTCCGCCAATCCAAGCATCAATATCCACAGGATAAAATTGGTACAGAAGAAATTATGAGTTAATATTTTGCAGACAAATACAGGTGAATAAGTCATGCAAATACAAAGAAGTAATTAAATTGTGCCAATACTCGGGTATGATAACAGATACAGAGGTACATACAGGTAGATAGGTCATACCCATAAGGGGGTATGATCATTCTTTTTCACATCCACCCGAGGCAAAGCATTCTAAAAAGGGTCTAAAGCTGATTTTTTTGTTGAGTCCAGGGGGGTACAGTGGCCCCAAGGTCCGCAATCCAGCGGGTTTCCCGCTGGAGCAGTACCTTGTTCCAATCTCCCCCCCTGGAGTTGGGGTGGATCCTATCCAGAATTAGAAACTGGATCCTGAGAAATTTTCCTTTGTGTTGTTGGATCACATGTCTCCCCAACGGAAGCTCTGGGTTTGCCATCTTCATAGAGGTTATGTGTCCAGAAGCCCTCTTATAAAATTGCAGTTTGGTTTTCCCCACATAGAATCTACAGCATTGGCATGTCAAAAGATATATCACTCCCTCGGTCTTGCAGTTAAAAAAGTGAAGAAAGGGCCGTGTTATCCAAAGGATTGAGTTTTTGCCCGGATTCACGCCTCAATACTTTTGAGATCATTAAGGATCTAAACCTCTTCGCAAGAAAGTTGCTTTTTAAGAGTCTTTACTCTAAAAACAAGGACAAACAATGTCCTATTACAACGGGTGAAGCTACTGAATCACAGTTGGGAAGCAGGGAGAAAAGGAGTTACTGAGTCACATCTAGGAGGGGGAGCAGGGAGGCGCTGAGCTGCTGAACCACAACTGGGAAGGGGAAGCAGAGTCAGCGCAGGGAAAAAAATTAGGATTTTGGGTCATTGCTGGAAGGGTAGAGATGGGGTGCTGAGCTGAGAAGGGGGTTCAGAGGAAGCTGAACTGCTGAGTTACAGCTGGGAGGGGAGGTGGGGAGGAAGCTGAGTTGCCGCTGGAAGGCAATGGGTCCTTCTTTAAGTGACCACATCCCTGCCTGGTGGCATGAACACTTCCTCCTAGCTGTCCATGGACAGGGTCCTCACAGCTCCTGAAGACTCCAGCAGCAGCATGGTGATGATGATGAAGGGGGAAGACCAGACCAATGAACTTTCGGCCCGGACTGCAGCACTGGGTCACCGGTCTTCACTAGTGGAAGGGGTCCCGTGGAGGGTCTTGTGACGGCAGAGTCATCTAAATACAAGAGAGCTTTGACACAACTTGTAACGACACCCCGAGTATGAGAGGGTTTAAAGCCGTTTAGGATATTCTCTTTCCGAACTTCAAGGCAGCTACCGACACTCCAGTCAGGCGAACCAGACCCATAAGAATATTTCTCCCTCAATAACGAGACAAAGCTCTGTCTTGTGGTTTAAGCAGGACTGACAATCTTTTATTTAAAAGCTACAAGTTTTATACTCAGTCAAAAGAGGAGGTTCTTACATTCTGCTCATATTACTCTGAAAATACACCTGTGACCAGAAACCTAATTAACATGAGCTAATTAACTAATCCCTTTTAGCAGCCAGGCTGTCTCAGAGTTTCCTAGCCTGGCTGTCTTCTAAACTCCAATACACATCATCACAGTAATCCTTCATACAATACAGGGTCAATTAGCCCAATTCCACAAAGAAAAGATCCATAGAAGTTAGCCTGGACTCAATTTACATTACAACAGGCAGACAGGTGGTTGGAGTTGATGACATTAGCATCGTTAAGCAATAGACGGTCGGCCTGTTTCATTGAACTTCCTGGAATGCCCAAATAAGGAGTTATACTTCCTGGGCATCACAGTGTACAGGGGATAGCATCTTTCAATTAACCTGTTGAGTTCAGAATCATCAAACAAACAGTAAATAGTCTTTTACATATATCCTGGGAGATATTGTGGATAAATATTACTGTCCCATTTGAAGTAGTCCAAGATATATTTTCTCAGTCAGCCTATGCCCCTAATAGACATAGGGTGATTTAGACATAAGAGGTGCATGGGGAGCTAAAGCAAGGGTATCTCATACTTTCCACGAGATTCTGGGTTCCACGGGCCCTCCCGTTACACAACTTTTTATAGAAAATATAGAGGGAGTGAGGTGGGCTTATTTTTGGCTGGAGATGGTCTGTAAGTCCTGTATAGGGAATGTATGCGAATTTCCATCCTCTTGTGCGCCTTGTCCCTTTAACACGACTTCCAGGCTGTGGAGTAATAACCGCGAACAGCGAAACGAAGACAATTTTAACACTTGACTACGTCTGTTCTTCACACGCAGTAATATGTGTAAGTCATGCAGAAAAATTGCCGCAGACTTATTTAACAGCAGAGCCGACGCGTTTCCCATCTGTAGAGGAGCTGCAGACCTTCCTACAGAAATATATGATCTATACACATACATGGTTTTTATTTTGCCTTCAGAACAACAAAAGCACTACCCAGCCCGCCACAAAGAAGGGATAAAATAGATTTTTTAATAAGCAACGGGATCCAGCGTCTGCAGATAACTGCGATCATTAGGTGAAAGTGAAATGAATTTTTCTTCCGCTCCGTAAAGAGAGGAAGAAAATATAAAGAGATTTAAAGCCACAAAACAGATGGGATTTTACTACATTTTTTTTTTTTCAAACTTTTTGCTAATCCGCTCTGATTGTTCGGTGAAATCGACAGACCGGCTGGTTTTAAGTTTCGTTCGGCGGCGTTCAATCACACCTCACGCTGGGAGGCATGAATTATACATGGCTGAATAGGTCATCAGATTTTTAAAGGTGGGGGGAAGTTGTCTCTTTTTTTTTTTTTTTAAGATATTGTTTTGTAGCTTTATGGGAATGCTAAATCGCTCCTCACGTTGTGTAATGTCTATCAGGAGGCTGTGCGGCTGAGGGGGGGGGGGTTTAGTTTATATTTTGCTTTCACTGTATTGGAAATTTGGTATCATTGACAAAGCACCATTTACTGATGGCACGTTCAGTGGTGGCTTCTTGTGTCTCCTGAGGAATCCAATATAGATGTGGGGCCCCCGGCATCTCCACCTTCACTCGTCTTCTGCAGTCTGTACCAGGCCAAATGATGGTGTCACCCTCCTTCACCACATGGACTCTACAAATTAGAAAGGACAAATGATTAGAAGAGAGTGACATAAACCCCAGAAGGAAACTCTTCCCGGGGGGGGGGGGGGGTAATTAGATGTGTTGGGTGGATTGTGCTTTTCATTTTCTCAGATCCCACATGCTTGTGAAGTAGATACCACTTTCCTTTTTCCTTTGCTGCTTTTCACTTCCCCTTCCGGACCTTTTTCATTTCCTTTCTTCTACTCTTTCTATCCCTTTCATTTTCCTTTTCTTTTCCTTCCTCAGTCTACACTTTCCCCTCCCTTTTCCTTCTTTTCCTCTACCCTTTCCTTTCCCTTTTCTTTATTTTCCTCTACCTTTTCCTTTCCTCCACCCTTCATTTTCCCTTTCTTTCCCTTCCTCAGTCTACCCTTTCCCCTCCCTTTTTCTTTCTCTTCCTCTACCCTTTCCTTCCCCTTTTGTTTTTTCTCTACCTTTCCCTTTGCTTTCTTTTACTCTTCCCTTTCCTTGTCCAATTGTCTTTCCTGTACCCTTTCCTTTCCCTTTTTTTTTTTCTCTCTGTCCTTTCTATTTTATTTGTTTTCCCCTACCTCTTCATTTCTTCTTTTCTTTCCCTTTTCCAATTTTATTTCCTTTTCTCTACCCTTCCCTCCCCATATGCTTTCCTTTCTTCCCCGTACTTTACTTCCTCCTTCTTTTACTTCCCCCTTCTTTTCTTTTCCTTCCCATTCCTTTCTTTTTCTGTCCCTTTACCCTTTTCTTTCCCTTTCCATTTCCTATCCTCCAGCCTTTTATTTTCCCCTTTCCAGTTTCCTTTCCTCCACCATTCATTTTACTTCCCCCTCTCTCTACCCTTTGCTTCCCCCTTTGATTTCCTTTTCTTTTCTCTACTCTTCCCTCTACCATTTCTTTTCTCGTCGGGAAAAATTAAATTTTCTCTTATCGTCCATGGACTGACACAGCTGGATACTGTAAACGTGTGGGTATATGTCCCACGCAGTTGCAGTGCAGTGCACCTACTAGACGACTGATAGATGAAGCAGAGGCTTTTGCCCAGTCATTGAGCTACAAAAAACGCCAGAGACGCAGCCACTAACGGGCGTAACGCTAACCTCAGCCTGGCGAACACAGTCCAAGCCAGCGCTTCTAATCACCACTGAAAGCGGGTGGAAAGTGATACCCCTGAAACCAGGGATCCTTAAAGTAAAATCTTCCAGGAGACTGGCTCCTGAGAGAGCCACGTCTTCTCCTTCTGCTAGGCAGAAAAAAACTGAGGTCTGCTAGCTGCAGGTGGGAGGGTAATGTCCAGAGGGACCGCTCTGGTTTGTTCTAGAATGTTTTAACATCTAACATTCTGCCTAGATCTTCTCCTGCGAGCAGGGACATATACCCACACGTTTACAGTATCCAGCTGTGTCAGTCCATGGACGCCAGAGAAATGGATTTTACGGTGAGTACAAAAATCCTATTTTTTCTCTTGGACGAGAAAAAACGGCCATGTGTGGGCCTTCCAGCATTTTTCCTGACGAGAAAAACGACAAGAATCACGACGAGAAACATTAGAACATGCTCTAATTTTTCTCGTCGCGAATCGCGGCATTTTTTACCGCGCCAGTTTTCCCATAGGAAAACACTGCTAGGGAGCCTACACACGGGCAGTTTTCTCGACCAAGAGAAAACCTGACGTGAAAACCGGCCGTGTATGGGGGACCAAGCCGGTCCTCGTTTTTCCCATCGTGTTTCACGGCGGTGTTTTCACCGCCGTGAAACTCGATCGTGTGTACACGGCATTACTTTCCTTCACCCTTTTTTTTTTTATTTCCTTTTCCTTGTCAAAAGTATTTTATTGAACAAAAAGGTGTATCCAAATAATGGGTAAGACATTAATTACATATATCAAAAATAGAGAAGCTCAAATATTCTTATTCCAATGTGTAAATATACTAGTAGATAATTGTGGACAAGTGTGGTATACTAATTAGTCTCTAGTGACATTAATATTATTACGTTTTAGAGGTTTTATGCAGTTATTAGTAACTACCAACATATCTATTGTCCTCTGTGAAACAAAAGAGGTATTAACAATACAAAGGGAGCTTCGTCATCATAATAATAAAATAGCAAAAAACAGAGGGAAAAGAAAAAAGAAATAAATAAAAATAATTATAAGAAAATAAAATGGAGAAAAAAAAAAAGAGAGTACTGGAACATAAGGGGGGTCCGCGTGGTCGAACCAAAGTACTGGAACATAAGGGGGGTCCGCGTGGTCGAACCAAAGTACTGGAACATAAGGGGGGTCCACGTGGTCGAACCAAAGTACTGGAACATAAGGGGGGTCCGCGTGGTCGAACCAAAGTACTGGAACATAAGGGAGGTTCACGTGGTCCAACCAAAGTACTGGAACATAAGGGGGGTCCGCGTGGTCAAAACCAAAGTACTGGAACATAAGGGGGGTCCGCGTGGTCGAAACCAAAGTACTGGAACATAAGGGGGGTCCGCGTGGTCGAACCCAAAGTACTGGAACATAAGGAAGGTCCGCGTGGTCAAAACCAAAGTACTGGAACATAAGGGGGGTCCGCGTGGTCAAAACCAAAGTACTGGAACATAAGGGGGGTCCGCGTGGTCAAAACCAAAGTACTGGAACATAAGGGGGGTCCGCGTGGTCGAACCATTCTTCTATTTGCTTGTAGCATCATACTCAAAAAGACTGGAGGCTGTAATTGGTGCCAAAGGAGCTTCGCTAAATTATTGAGCAAAGGCTGTGATACTTATGTATATGGGAGGAGCCTGTGATACTTATGTACATGGGAGGAGTCTGTGATCCTTATGTATATGGGAGGAGCCTGTGATACTTATGTACATGGGAGGAGCCTGTGATACTTATGTACATGGGAGGAGCCTGTGATACTTATGTACATGGGAGGAGCCTGTGATACTTATGTACATGGGAGGAGCCTGTGATACTTATGTACATGGGAGGAGCCTGTGATAATTATGTACATGGGAGGAGCCTGTGTAACTTATGTACATGGGAGGAGCCTGTGATTCTTCTGTACATGGGAGGAGCCTGTGATACTTATGTACATGGGAGGAGCCTGTGATACTTATGTACATGGGAGGAGCCTGTGATTCTTCTGTACATGGGAGGAGCCTGTGATACCTATGTACATAGGAGGAGTCTTTGATTCTTCTGTACATGGGAGGAGCCTGTGATACTTATGTACATGGGAGGAGCCTGTGATACTTATGTACATGGGAGGAGCCTGTGATACTTATGTACATGGGAGGGGTCTGTGATACTTATGTACATGGGAGGGGTCTGTGATACTTATGTACATGGGAGGAGTCTGTGATACTTATGTACATGGGAGGAGCCTGTGATTCTTCTGTACATGGGAGGAGCCTGTGATACTTATGTACATGGAAGGAGCCTGTGATACTTATGTACACGGGAGGAGCCTGTGATACTTATGTACATGGGAGGAGCCTGTGATACTTATGTACATGGGAGGAGCCTGTGATACTTATGTACATGGGAGGAGCCTGTGATTCTTCTGTACATGGGAGGAGCCTGTGATACTTATGTACATGGGAGGAGCCTGTGATACTTATGTACATGGGAGGAGCCTGTGATTCTTCTGTACATGGGAGGAGCCTGTGATACCTATGTACATAGGAGGAGTCTTTGATTCTTCTGTACATGGGAGGAGCCTGTGATACTTATGTACATGGGAGGAGCCTGTGATACTTATGTACATGGGAGGAGCCTGTGATACTTATGTACATGGGAGGAGCCTGTGATTCTTCTGTACATGGGAGGAGCCTGTGATACTTATGTACATGGGAGGAGCCTGTGATTCTTATGTACATGGGAGGAGCCTGTGATACTTATGTACATGGGAGGAGTCTGTGATACTTATGTACATGGGAGGAGTCTGTGATACTTATGTACATGGGAAGAGCCTGTGATACTTATGTACATGGGAGGAGTCTGTGATACTTATGTAGATGGGAGGAGCCTGTGATACTTATGTACATGGGAGGAGTCTGTGATACTTATGTACATGGGAGGAGCCTGTGATACTTATGTACATGGGAGGAGTCTGTGATACTTATGTACATGGGAGGAGCCTGTGATACTTATGTACATGGGAGGAGCCTGTGATACTTATGTACATGGGAGGAGCCTGTGATACTTATGTACATGGGAGGAGTCTGTGATACTTATGTACATGGGAGGAGTCTGTGATACTTATGTACATGGGAGGAGCCTGTGATACTTATGTACATGGGAGGAGTCTGTGATACTTATGTACATGGGAGGAGCCTGTGATACTTATGTACATGGGAGGAGTCTGTGATACTTATGTACATGGGAGGAGTCTGTGATACTTATGTACATGGGAAGAGCCTGTGATACTTATGTACATGGGAGGAGTCTGTTATACTTATGTAGATGGGAGGAGCCTGTGATACTTATGTACATGGGAGGAGTGTCTGTGATACTTATGTACATGGGAGGAGTCTGTGATACTTCTGTACATGGGAGGAGTCTTTGATACTTATGTACATGGGAGGAGTCTGTGATACTTATGTACATGGGAGGAGCCTGTGATACTTCTGTACATGGGAGGAGCCTGTGATACTTATGTACATGGGAGGAGTCTGTGATAATTATGTACATGGGAGTTTTTTTTCCGTTTTTTCATTTTTAATAAATTTGCAAAGATTTCAAACAAACTTCTCTCACGTTGTCATTATGGGGGGAGTTGTTTGTTGAATTTTGAGGAAAATAATGAATTTAATCCATATTGGAATAAGGCTGGAACATAACAAAATGTGGAAAAAGTGAAGCACTGTGAATACTTTCCGGATCCACTGTACGTTTTTGGTTGTAACGTGACAAAATGTGGTAAATTTCAAGGGGTATGAATACTTTTTCAAGGCACCGTAGGTAGAGCGGCACATGGTTTTATAGCTCTAAAAAAAATAAAACGGGGGTAATTAATTTGAAGTGCAGTAATAAAAGTCCCAGTTAACTGGCGACTCTCCTGCTGCTACGCACGGCGGCACGGCACATGAATTTATCCTGGTAAAAGCCGACGTTATTGATGCTTGGTGGTTGCGCACACCTCGCGTCACGTGTGACAACATCCAGCGCGGGGCAGAAACCAGGCTGGAGGAGATGGGACGCACGCAAACTCATTTTTGGTGTGAAATCTGAAGGAAAAGGTGTGCGTTCTTTCCCGGTAATCCGCCATTAATACTCGCACACGGCGTAGAGCTCTCAATTAACACCATTAAACAGATGTCAAACACGGTAATGAGTCGCTGCGCCGCTTTCCTCAGGTAGTGCCGATTAGCACGCTAATTGAGCTTAATTAGCTGCCGAGGACCACGCCTGATGTCAGGTACGCCTCAGACAAGAGCGCGGTTGTAGGTCAGTCCAGCCTCTCCCTCCCCCCCCCCCCCCGCTCGTCATCTGAAGGATAAAAAATACGCAACTTTCAGATTTAACCCCTTGCCTACCTTTCACTGTCACCCCCTTCCTGCCCGGGACAATGCTCAGCTTTCAGCGCTCTCACACTTTGAATGACAATTGCGCGGTCATGTGACACTGTACCCAGAGGACATTTTATCATTTTTTTCACACAAATAGAGATTTCTTTTGGGGGTATTTAATCACCGTTGGGGTTTTTTTTTTTTTTTTTTGCTAAACAAATGAGAAAAGCCAGAAAATTTTGAAACCAAAAAATTTTTTTTTCATAGTTTGTTATAAAATTTAGCCAACAGCTAATTGTTCTCCTTCACTAATGGGCACTAATAGGTGGCACTGAATGGCACTAATAGGTGGCACTGTTGAGGCGGCACTGGTAAGTGGCACTGAAGGGCACTGATAGTTGGCACTGAGGCGGCACTGGAAGGTGGCACTGAAGGGCACTGATAGGTGGCACTAATAGGTGGCACGGATGAGGCGGCACTGGTAAGTGGCACTGAAGGGCACTGATAGTTGGCACAGATGGGCACTGATAGTTGGCACTGAGGCGGCACTAATAGGTGGCACTAATAGGTGGCACTGATGAGGCGGCACTGGTAAGTGGCACTGAAGGGCACTGATAGTTGGCACTGAGACGGTACTGGAAGGTGGCACTGAAAGGAACTGATAGGTGGCACTAATAGGTGGCACTGATGAGGCGGCACTGGTAAGTGGCACTGAAGGGCACTGATAGTTGGCACTGAGGCGGCACTGGAAGGTGGCACTGAAGGGCACTGATAGGTGGTACTGATATTTGGCACAGATGGGCACTGATAGGTGGTACTGATATTTGGCACAGATGGGCACTGATAGGTGGCACTGATAGTTGGCACTGATCAGGCGGCACAGAAGGGCACGGATAGGTGGCACAGATGGGCACTGATGAGGCAGCACTGATAGGTGGCACTAATGAGGCTGCACTGACAGGTGGCATAGATGGACACTGATGGGTGGCACTGAAGGGCGCTGATAGGTGACTCTCAGTGGCATAGATGGGCACTGATAGGAGGCACAGATGGGCACTGATAGGTGGCACTAATGAGGCGGCACTGATATCTCCACTGTCAACGAAGGCTGACCGCCTACTGCAGGCTCTGCCGTTTGACAGTTCTTATATAAGTACGGGGTGGAGCCACCTGGTGGCACCGCCCCCTTGTGACGTCACCGACCGGTGCATGCTGTGACATCTCAGGGAAGACTAATAGCTCCACTGTGCCCATGACAGGAAGTGAGGGGAAATGTATATGTCCCCATTGTATAGGTGTCACTGGGACAGGAAGTGAGGGGAAATGTATGTGTCCCCGTTGTATAGGTGTCACTGGGGCAGGAAGTGAGGGGAAATGTATGTGTCCTCGTTGTATAGGTGTCACTGGGACAGGAAGTGAGGGGAAATGTATGTGTCCTCGTTGTATAAGTGTCACTGGGACAGGAAGTGAGGGGAAATGTATGTGTCCTCGTTGTATAGGTGTCACTGGGGCAGGAAGTGAGGGGAAATGTATGTGTCCTCGTTGTATAGGTGTCACTGGGACAGGAAGTGAGGGGAAATGTATGTGTCCTCGTTGTATAGGTGTCACTAGGACAGGAAGTGAGGGGAAATGTATGTGTCCCCGTTGTATATGTGTCACTGGGGCAGGAAGTGAGGGGAAATGTATGTGTCCTCGTTGTATAGGTGTCACTGGGACAGGAAGTGAGGGGAAATGTATGTGTCCTCGTTGTATAGGTGTCACTGGGACAGGAAGTGAGGGGAAATGTATGTGTCCTCGTTGTATAGGTGTCACTGGGACAGGAAGTGAGGGGAAATGTATGTGTCCCCGTTGTATAGGTGTCACTGGGACAGGAAGTGATGGGAAATGTATGTGTCCTCGTTGTATAGGTGTCACTAGGACAGGAAGTGAGGGGAAATGTATGTGTCCTCGTTGTATAGGTGTCACTAGGACAGGAAGTGAGGGGAAATGTATGTGTCCTCGTTGTATAGGTGTCACTAGGACAGGAAGTGAGGGGAAATGTATGTGTCCTCGTTGTATAGGTGTCACTAGGACAGGAAGTGAGGGGAAATGTATGTGTCCTCGTTGTATAGGTGTCACTGGGATAGGAAGTGATGGGAAATGTATGTGTCCTCGTTGTATAGGTGTCACTAGGACAGGAAGTGAGGGGAAATGTATGTGTCCCCGTTGTATAGGTGTCACTGGGGCAGGAAGTGAGGGGAAATGTATGTGTCCTCGTTGTATAGGTGTCACTGGGACAGGAAGTGATGGGAAATGTATGTGTCCTCGTTGTATAGGTGTCACTGGGACAGGAAGTGAGGGGAAATGTATGTGTCCTCGTTGTATAGGTGTCACTGGGACAGGAAGTGAGGGGAAATGTATGTGTCCTCGTTGTATAGGTGTCACTGGGACAGGAAGTGAGGGGAAATGTATGTGTCCTCGTTGTATAGGTGTCACTGGGACAGGAAGTGAGGGGAAATGTATGTGTCCCTGTTGTAGGTGTCACTGGGACAGGAAGTGAGGGGAAATGTATATGTCCCCGTTGTATAGGTGTCACTGGGACAGGAATTGAGGGGAAATGTATGTGTCCTCGTTGTATAGGTGTCACTAGGACAGAAAGTGAGGGGAAATGTATGTGTCCTCGTTGTATAGGTGTCACTGGGACAGGAAGTGAGGGGAAATGTATGTGTCCTCGTTGTATAGGTGTCACTAGGACAGAAAGTGAGGGGAAATGTATGTGTCCTCGTTGTATAGGTGTCACTAGGACAGGAAGTGAGGGGAAATGTATGTGTCCTCGTTGTATAGGTGTCACTGGGGCAGGAAGTGAGGGGAAATGTATGTGTCCTCG
Organism: Rana muscosa; assembly: GCA_029206835.1. Taxonomy (NCBI): domain Eukaryota; kingdom Metazoa; phylum Chordata; class Amphibia; order Anura; family Ranidae; genus Rana; species Rana muscosa. The sequence continues at coordinate 321,704,839 of CM055128.1, forward strand.
TTGTATAGGTGTCACTAGGACAGGAAGTGAGGGGAAATGTATGTGTCCTCGTTGTATAGGTGTCACTGGGGCAGGAAGTGAGGGGAAATGTATGTGTCCTCGTTGTATAGGTGTCACTGGGGCAGGAAGTGAGGGGAAATGTATGTGTCCCTGTTGTATAGGTGTCACTGGGGCAGGAAGTGAGGGGAAATGTATGTGTCCTCGTTGTATAGGTGTCACTGGGGCAGGAAGTGAGGGGAAATGTATGTGTCCCTGTTGTAGGTGTCACTGGGGCAGGAAGTGAGGGGAAATGTATGTGTCCCCGTTGTATAGGTGTCACTGGGACAGGAAGTGAGGGGAAATGTATGTGTCCTCGTTGTATAGGTGTCACTGGGACAGGAAGTGAGGGGAACTGTATATGTCCCCGTTGTATAGGTGTCACTGGGGCAGGAAGTGAGGGGAAATGTATGTGTCCCCACTGTATAGGTGTCACTGGGGCAGGAAGTGAGGGGAAATGTATGTGTCCCCGTTGTATAGGTGTCACCAGAACAGGAAGTGAGGGGAAATGTATGTGTCCTCGTTGTATAGGTGTCACTGGGGCAGGAAGTGAGGGGAAATGTATGTGTCCTCGTTGTATAGGTGTCACTGGGGCAGGAAGTGAGGGGAAATGTATGTGTCCCCGTTGTATAGGTGTCACTAGGACAGGAAGTGAGGGGAAATGTATGTGTCCTCGTTGTATAGGTGTCACTGGGACAGGAAGTGAGGGGAAATGTATGTGTCCTCGTTGTATAGGTGTCACTGGGACAGGAAGTGAGGGGAAATGTATATGTCCCCGTTGTATAGGTGTCACTGGGACAGGAAGTGAGGGGAAATGTATGTGTCCTCGTTGTATAGGTGTCACTGGGACAGGAAGTGAGGGGAAATGTATGTGTCCTCGTTGTATAAGTGTCACTAGGACAGGAAGTGAGGGGAAATGTATGTGTCCTCGTTGTATAGGTGTCACTGGGGCAGGAAGTGAGGGGAAATGTATGTGTCCTCGTTGTATAGGTGTCACTGGGGCAGGAAGTGAGGGGAAATGTATATGTCCCCGTTGTATAGGTGTCACTATGACAGGAAGTGAGGGGAAATGTATGTGTCCTCGTTGTATAGGTGTCACTAGGACAGGAAGTGAGGGGAAATGTATATGTCCCCGTTGTATAGGTGTCACTGGGGCAGGAAGTGAGGGGAAATGTATATGTCCCCGTTGTATAGGTGTCACTGGGGCAGGAAGTGAGGGGAAATGTATATGTCCCCGTTGTATAGGTGTCACTGGGGCAGGAAGTGAGGGGAAATGTATATGTCCCTGTTGTATAGGTGTCACTGGGGCAGGAAGTGAGGGGAAATGTATGTGTCCTCGTTGTATAGGTGTCACTGGGGCAGGAAGTGAGGGGAAATGTATGTGTCCCCGTTGTATATGTGTCACTGGGACAGGAAGTGAGGGGAAATGTATGTGTCCCCGTTGTATAGGTGTCACTGGGGCAGGAAGTGAGGGGAAATGTATATGTCCTCGTTGTAAAGGTGTCACTGGGACAGGAAGTGAGGGGAAATGTATGTGTCCTCGTTGTATAGGTGTCACTAGGACAGGAAGTGAGGGGAAATGTATGTGTCCCCGTTGTATAGGTGTCACCAGAACAGGAAGTGAGGGGAAATGTATGTGTCCTCGTTGTATAGGTGTCACTAGGACAGGAAGTGAGGGGAAATGTATATGTCCCTGTTGTATAGGTGTCACTGGGACAGGAAGTGAGGGGAAATGTATATGTCCCCGTTGTATAGGTGTCACTGGGACAGGAAGTGAGGGGAAATGTATGTGTCCCCGTTGTATAGGTGTCACTAGGACAGGAAGTGAGGGGAAATGTATGTGTCCTCGTTGTATAGGTGTCACTGGGGCAGGAAGTGAGGGGAAATGTATATGTCCCAGTTGTATAGGTGTCACTGGGACAGGAAGTGAGGGGAAATGTATGTGTCCTCGTTGTATAGGTGTCACTGGGGCAGGAAGTGAGGGGAAATGTATATGTCCCAGTTGTATAGGTGTCACTGGGGCAGGAAGTGAGGGGAAATGTATGTGTCCTCGTTGTATAGGTGTCACTGGGACAGGAAGTGAGGGGAAATGTATATGTCCCAGTTGTATAGGTGTCACTGGGACAGGAAGTGAGGGGAAATGTATGTGTCCTCGTTGTATAGGTGTCACTGGGACAGGAAGTGAGGGGAAATGTATGTGTCCCTGTTGTATAGGTGTCACTAGGACAGGAAGTGAGGGGAAATGTATGTGTCCTCGTTGTATAGGTGTCACTGGGGCAGGAAGTACGGGGAAATGTATGTGTCCTCGTTGTATAGGTGTCACTAGGACAGGAAGTGAGGGGAAATGTATATGTCCCAGTTGTATAGGTGTCACTGGGACAGGAAGTGAGGGGAAATGTATGTGTCCTCGTTGTATAGGTGTCACTGGGGCAGGAAGTGAGGGGAAATGTATGTGTCCTCGTTGTATAGGTGTCACTGGGACAGGAAGTGAGGGGAAATGTATGTGTCCCTGTTGTATAGGTGTCACTAGGACAGGAAGTGAGGGGAAATGTATGTGTCCTCGTTGTATAGGTGTCACTGGGGCAGGAAGTGAGGGGAAATGTATGTGTCCTCGTTGTATAGGTGTCACTGGGACAGGAAGTGAGGGGAAATGTATGTGTCCTCGTTGTATAGGTGTCACTAGGACAGGAAGTGAGGGGAAATGTATATGTCCCCATTGTATAGGTGTCACTAGGACAGGAAGTGAGGGGAAATGTATGTGTCCTCGTTGTATAGGTGTCACTGGGACAGGAAGTGAGGGGAAATGTATGTGTCCTCGTTGTATAGGTGTCACTAGGACAGGAAGTGAGGGGAAATGTATGTGTCCTCGTTGTATAGGTGTCACTAGGACAGGAAGTGAGGGGAAATGTATGTGTCCTCGTTGTATAGGTGTCACTGGGACAGGAAGTGAGGGGAAATGTATATGTCCCCGTTGTATAGGTGTCACTGGGACAGAAAGTGAGGGGAAATGTATGTGTCCTCGTTGTATAGGTGTCACTGGGGCAGGAAGTGAGGGGAAATGTATGTGTCCTCGTTGTATAGGTGTCACTGGGGCAGGAAGTGAGGGGAAATGTATGTGTCCCCGTTGTATAGGTGTCACCAGAACAGGAAGTGAGGGGAAATGTATGTGTCCTCGTTGTATAGGTGTCACTAGGACAGGAAGTGAGGGGAAATGTATGTGTCCTCGTTGTATAGGTGTCACTAGGACAGGAAGTGAGGGGAAATGTATGTGTCCTCGTTGTATAGGTGTCACCAGAACAGGAAGTGAGGGGAAATGTATGTGTCCCTGTTGTATAGGTGTCACTGGGACAGGAAGTGAGGGGAAATGTATGTGTCCTCGTTGTATAGGTGTCACTGGGGCAGGAAGTGAGGGGAAATGTATGTGTCCCCGTTGTATAGGTGTCACCAGAACAGGAAGTGAGGGGAAATGTATGTGTCCCTGTTGTATAGGTGTCACTGGGACAGGAAGTGAGGGGAAATGTATGTGTCCTCGTTGTATAGGTGTCACTGGGACAGGAAGTGAGGGGAAATGTATGTGTCCTCGTTGTATAGGTGTCACTAGGACAGGAAGTGAGGTGAAATGTATATGTCCCCGTTGTATAGGTGTCACTAGGACAGGAAGTGAGGGGAAATCTATGTGTCCTCGTTGTATAGGTGTCACTGGGACAGGAAGTGAGGGGAAATGTATGTGTCCCCGTTGTATAGGTGTCACTAGGACAGGAAGTGAGGGGAAATGTATATGTCCCTGTTGTATAGGTGTCACTGGGACAGGAAGTGAGGGGAAATGTATATGTCCCCGTTGTATAGGTGTCACTGGGGCAGGAAGTGAGGGGAAATGTATATGTCCCCGTTGTATAGGTGTCACTGGGACAGGAAGTGAGGGGAAATGTATATGTCCCCGTTGTATAGGTGTCACTGGGGCAGGAAGTGAGGGGAAATGTATATGTCCCCGTTGTATATGTGTCACTGGGACAGGAAGTGAGGGGAAATGTATGTGTCCCCGTTGTATAGGTGTCACTAGGGCAGGAAGTAAGGGGAAATGTATGTGTCCCCGTTGTATAGGTGTCACTAGGACAGGAAGTGAGGGGAAATGTATGTGTCCTCGTTGTATAGGTGTCACTGGGGCAGGAAGTGAGGGGAAATGTATATGTCCCCGTTGTATATGTGTCACTGGGACAGGAAGTGAGGGGAAATGTATGTGTCCCCGTTGTATAGGTGTCACTGGGACAGGAAGTGAGGGGAAATGTATATGTCCCCGTTGTATATGTGTCACTGGGACAGGAAGTGAGGGGAAATGTATGTGTCCTCGTTGTATAGGTGTCACTGGGACAGGAAGTGAGGGGAAATGTATATGTCCCCATTGTATAGGTGTCACTGGGGCAGGAAGTGAGGGGAAATGTATGTGTCCCCACTGTATAGGTGTCACTGGGGCAGGAAGTGAGGGGAAATGTATGTGTCCCCGTTGTATAGGTGTCACCAGAACAGGAAGTGAGGGGAAATGTATGTGTCCTCGTTGTATAGGTGTCACTGGGGCAGGAAGTGAGGGGAAATGTATGTGTCCTCGTTGTATAGGTGTCACTAGGACAGGAAGTGAGGGGAAAGTATGTGTCCCCGTTGTATAGGTGTCACTAGGACAGGAAGTGAGGGGAAATGTATGTGTCCTCGTTGTATAGGTGTCACTGGGACAGGAAGTGAGGGGAAATGTATGTGTCCTCGTTGTATAGGTGTCACTAGGACAGGAAGTGAGGGGAAATGTATGTGTCCCTGTTGTATAGGTGTCACTAGGACAGGAAGTGAGGGGAAATGTATGTGTCCCCGTTGTATAGGTGTCACTAGGACAGGAAGTGAGGGGAAATGTATGTGTCCCTGTTGTATAGGTGTCACTAGGACAGGAAGTGAGGGGAAATGTATATGTCCCCGTTGTATAGGTGTCACTAGGACAGGAAGTGAGGGGAAATGTATATGTCCCCGTTGTATAGGTGTCACTGGGACAGGAAGTGAGGGGAAATGTATGTGTCCCCGTTGTATATGTGTCACTGGGACAGGAAGTGAGGGGAAATGTATGTGTCCCCGTTGTATATGTGTCACTGGGACAGGAAGTGAGGGGAAATGTATGTGTCCCCGTTGTATAGGTGTCACTGGGGCAGGAAGTGAGGGGAAATGTATATGTCCCAGTTGTATAGGTGTCACTAGGACAGGAAGTGAGGGGAAATGTATGTGTCCCCGTTGTATAGGTGTCACTAGGACAGGAAGTGAGGGGAAATGTATGTGTCCTCGTTGTATAGGTGTCACTAGGACAGGAAGTGAGGGGAAATGTATGTGTCCTCGTTGTATAGGTGTCACTAGGACAGGAAGTGAGGGGAAATGTATGTGTCCTCAATGTATAGGTGTCACTGGGACAGGAAGTGAGGGGAAATGTATATGTCCCCGTTGTATAGGTGTCACTGGGACAGAAAGTGAGGGGAAATGTATGTGTCCTCGTTGTATAGGTGTCACTGGGGCAGGAAGTGAGGGGAAATGTATATGTCCCCGTTGTATAGGTGTCACTGGGGCAGGAAGTGAGGGGAAATGTATGTGTCCCCGTTGTATAGGTGTCACTGGGACAGGAAGTGAGGGGAAATGTATGTGTCCCCGTTGTATAGGTGTCACTGGGGCAGGAAGTGAGGGGAAATGTATGTGTCCTCGTTGTATAGGTGTCACTAGGGCAGGAAGTAAGGGGAAATGTATATGTCCCCGTTGTATAGGTGTCACTGGGGCAGGAAGTGAGGGGAAATGTATGTGTCCTCGTTGTATAGGTGTCACTGGGGCAGGAAGTGAGGGGAAATGTATGTGTCCCCGTTGTATAGGTGTCACCAGAACAGGAAGTGAGGGGAAATGTATGTGTCCTCGTTGTATAGGTGTCACTAGGACAGGAAGTGAGGGGAAATGTATGTGTCCTCGTTGTATAGGTGTCACTAGGACAGGAAGTGAGGGGAAATGTATGTGTCCTCGTTGTATAGGTGTCACTGGGGCAGGAAGTGAGGGGAAATGTATGTGTCCCCGTTGTATAGGTGTCACCAGAACAGGAAGTGAGGGGAAATGTATGTGTCCCTGTTGTATAGGTGTCACTGGGACAGGAAGTGAGGGGAAATGTATGTGTCCTCGTTGTATAGGTGTCACTGGGACAGGAAGTGAGGGGAAATGTATGTGTCCTCGTTGTATAGGTGTCACTAGGACAGGAAGTGAGGTGAAATGTATATGTCCCCGTTGTATAGGTGTCACTAGGACAGGAAGTGAGGGGAAATGTATGTGTCCTCGTTGTATAGGTGTCACTGGGACAGGAAGTGAGGGGAAATGTATGTGTCCCCGTTGTATAGGTGTCACTAGGACAGGAAGTGAGGGGAAATGTATATGTCCCTGTTGTATAGGTGTCACTGGGACAGGAAGTGAGGGGAAATGTATATGTCCCCGTTGTATAGGTGTCACTGGGGCAGGAAGTGAGGGGAAATGTATATGTCCCCGTTGTATAGGTGTCACTGGGACAGGAAGTGAGGGGAAATGTATATGTCCCCGTTGTATAGGTGTCACTGGGGCAGGAAGTGAGGGGAAATGTATATGTCCCCGTTGTATATGTGTCACTGGGACAGGAAGTGAGGGGAAATGTATGTGTCCCCGTTGTATAGGTGTCACTAGGGCAGGAAGTAAGGGGAAATGTATGTGTCCCCGTTGTATAGGTGTCACTAGGACAGGAAGTGAGGGGAAATGTATGTGTCCTCGTTGTATAGGTGTCACTGGGGCAGGAAGTGAGGGGAAATGTATATGTCCCCGTTGTATATGTGTCACTGGGACAGGAAGTGAGGGGAAATGTATGTGTCCCCGTTGTATAGGTGTCACTGGGACAGGAAGTGAGGGGAAATGTATATGTCCCCGTTGTATATGTGTCACTGGGACAGGAAGTGAGGGGAAATGTATGTGTCCTCGTTGTATAGGTGTCACTGGGACAGGAAGTGAGGGGAAATGTATATGTCCCCGTTGTATAGGTGTCACTGGGGCAGGAAGTGAGGGGAAATGTATGTGTCCCCACTGTATAGGTGTCACTGGGGCAGGAAGTGAGGGGAAATGTATGTGTCCCCGTTGTATAGGTGTCACCAGAACAGGAAGTGAGGGGAAATGTATGTGTCCTCGTTGTATAGGTGTCACTGGGGCAGGAAGTGAGGGGAAATGTATGTGTCCTCGTTGTATAGGTGTCACTAGGACAGGAAGTGAGGGGAAAGTATGTGTCCCCGTTGTATAGGTGTCACTAGGACAGGAAGTGAGGGGAAATGTATGTGTCCTCGTTGTATAGGTGTCACTGGGACAGGAAGTGAGGGGAAATGTATGTGTCCTCGTTGTATAGGTGTCACTAGGACAGGAAGTGAGGGGAAATGTATGTGTCCCTGTTGTATAGGTGTCACTAGGACAGGAAGTGAGGGGAAATGTATGTGTCCCCGTTGTATAGGTGTCACTAGGACAGGAAGTGAGGGGAAATGTATGTGTCCCTGTTGTATAGGTGTCACTAGGACAGGAAGTGAGGGGAAATGTATATGTCCCCGTTGTATAGGTGTCACTAGGACAGGAAGTAAGGGGAAATGTATATGTCCCCGTTGTATAGGTGTCACTGGGACAGGAAGTGAGGGGAAATGTATGTGTCCCCGTTGTATATGTGTCACTGGGACAGGAAGTGAGGGGAAATGTATGTGTCCCCGTTGTATAGGTGTCACTGGGGCAGGAAGTGAGGGGAAATGTATATGTCCCAGTTGTATAGGTGTCACTAGGACAGGAAGTGAGGGGAAATGTATGTGTCCTCGTTGTATAGGTGTCACTAGGACAGGAAGTGAGGGGAAATGTATGTGTCCTCGTTGTATAGGTGTCACTAGGACAGGAAGTGAGGGGAAATGTATATGTCCCCGTTGTATATGTGTCACTGGGACAGGAAGTGAGGGGAAATGTATGTGTCCCCGTTGTATAGGTGTCACTAGGACAGGAAGTGAGGGGAAATGTATGTGTCCTCGTTGTATAGGTGTCACTAGGACAGGAAGTGAGGGGAAATGTATGTGTCCTCGTTGTATAGGTGTCACTAGGGCAGGAAGTGAGGGGAAATGTATATGTCCTCGTTGTATAGGTGTCACTGGGACAGGAAGTGAGGGGAAATGTATATGTCCCCGTTGTATAGGTGTCACTGGGGCAGGAAGTGAGGGGAAATGTATATGTCCCTGTTGTATATGTGTCACTGGGGCAGGAAGTGAGGGGAAATGTATGTGTCCTCGTTGTATAGGTGTCACTGGGGCAGGAAGTGAGGGGAAATGTATATGTCCCAGTTGTATAGGTGTCACTGGGGCAGGAAGTGAGGGGAAATGTATGTGTCCTCGTTGTATAGGTGTCACTGGGACAGGAAGTGAGGGGAAATGTATGTGTCCTCGTTGTATAGGTGTCACTGGGGCAGGAAGTACGGGGAAATGTATGTGTCCTCGTTGTATAGGTGTCACTAGGACAGGAAGTGAGGGGAAATGTATGTGTCCTCGTTGTATAGGTGTCACTGGGGCAGGAAGTGAGGGGAAATGTATGTGTCCTCGTTGTATAGGTGTCACTGGGACAGGAAGTGAGGGGAAATGTATGTGTCCCTGTTGTATAGGTGTCACTGGGACAGGAAGTGAGGGGAAATGTATATGTCCCAGTTGTATAGGTGTCACTGGGACAGGAAGTGAGGGGAAATGTATGTGTCCTCGTTGTATAGGTGTCACTGGGGCAGGAAGTGAGGGGAAATGTATGTGTCCTCGTTGTATAGGTGTCACTGGGACAGGAAGTGAGGGGAAATGTATGTGTCCCTGTTGTATAGGTGTCACTGGGACAGGAAGTGAGGGGAAATGTATGTGTCCTCGTTGTATAGGTGTCACTAGGACAGGAAGTGAGGGGAAATGTATGTGTCCTCGTTGTATAGGTGTCACTAGGACAGGAAGTGAGGGGAAATGTATGTGTCCTCGTTGTATAGGTGTCACTAGGACAGGAAGTGAGGGGAAATGTATGTGTCCTTGTTGTATAGGTGTCACTGGGACAGAAAGTGAGGGGAAATGTATATGTCCCCGTTGTATAGGTGTCACTGGGGCAGGAAGTGAGGGGAAATGTATGTGTCCCCGTTGTATAGGTGTCACTGGGACAGGAAGTGAGGGGAAATGTATGTGTCCCCGTTGTATAGGTGTCACTGGGGCAGGAAGTGAGGGGAAATGTATGTGTCCTCGTTGTATAGGTGTCACTGGGACAGGAAGTGAGGGGAAATGTATGTGTCCCCATTGTATAGGTGTCACTAGGGCAGGAAGTAAGGGGAAATGTATATGTCCCCGTTGTATAGGTGTCACTGGGGCAGGAAGTGAGGGGAAATGTATGTGTCCTCGTTGTATAGGTGTCACTGGGGCAGGAAGTGAGGGGAAATGTATGTGTCCCCGTTGTATAGGTGTCACCAGAACAGGAAGTGAGGGGAAATGTATGTGTCCTCGTTGTATAGGTGTCACTAGGACAGGAAGTGAGGGGAAATGTATGTGTCCTCGTTGTATAGGTGTCACTAGGACAGGAAGTGAGGGGAAATGTATGTGTCCTCGTTGTATAGGTGTCACTGGGGCAGGAAGTGAGGGGAAATGTATGTGTCCTCGTTGTATAGGTGTCACTGGGACAGGAAGTGAGGGGAAATGTATGTGTCCTCGTTGTATAGGTGTCACTAGGACAGGAAGTGAGGTGAAATGTATATGTCCCCGTTGTATAGGTGTCACTAGGACAGGAAGTGAGGGGAAATGTATGTGTCCTCGTTGTATAGGTGTCACTGGGACAGGAAGTGAGGGGAAATGTATGTGTCCCCGTTGTATAGGTGTCACTGGGACAGGAAGTGAGGGGAAATATATGTCTCCTCGTTGTATAGGTGTCACTGGGACAGGAAGTGAGGGGAAATGTATGTGTCCTCGTTGTATAGGTGTCACTGGGACAGGAAGTGAGGGGAAATGTATGTGTCCTCGTTGTATAGGTGTCACTGGGACAGGAAGTGAGGGGAAATGTATGTGTCCCTGTTGTATAGGTGTCACTGGGGCAGGAAGTGAGGGGAAATGTATGTGTCCTCGTTGTATAGGTGTCACTGGGGCAGGAAGTGAGGGGAAATGTATGTGTCCTCGTTGTATAGGTGTCACTGGGACAGGAAGTGAGGGGAAATGTATGTGTCCTCGTTGTATAGGTGTCACTGGGACAGGAAGTGAGGGGAAATGTATGTGTCCCTGTTGTATAGGTGTCACTGGGACAGGAAGTGAGGGGAAATGTATGTGTCCTCGTTGTATAGGTGTCACTGGGACAGGAAGTGAGGGGAAATGTATGTGTCCTCGTTGTATAGGTGTCACTGGGACAGGAAGTGAGGGGAAATGTATGTGTCCTCGTTGTATAGGTGTCACTAGGACAGGAAGTGAGGGGAAATGTATGTGTCCCTGTTGTATAGGTGTCACTGGGACAGGAAGTGAGGGGAAATGTATGTGTCCTCGTTGTATAGGTGTCACTAGGACAGGAAGTGAGGGGAAATGTATGTGTCCCTGTTGTATAGGTGTCACTGGGACAGGAAGTGAGGTGAAATGTATATGTCACCGTTGTATAGGTGTCACTGGGACAGGAAGTGAGGGGAAATGTATGTGTCCCCGTTGTATAGGTGTCACTAGGACAGGAAGTGAGGGGAAATGTATATGTCCCCGTTGTATAGGTGTCACTAGGACAGGAAGTAAGGGGAAATGTATATGTCCCCGTTGTATAGGTGTCACTGGGACAGGAAGTGAGGGGAAATGTATGTGTCCCCGTTGTATATGTGTCACTGGGACAGGAAGTGAGGGGAAATGTATGTGTCCCCGTTGTATAGGTGTCACTGGGGCAGGAAGTGAGGGGAAATGTATATGTCCCAGTTGTATAGGTGTCACTAGGACAGGAAGTGAGGGGAAATGTATGTGTCCTCGTTGTATAGGTGTCACTAGGACAGGAAGTGAGGGGAAATGTATGTGTCCTCGTTGTATAGGTGTCACTAGGACAGGAAGTGAGGGGAAATGTATATGTCCCCGTTGTATATGTGTCACTGGGACAGGAAGTGAGGGGAAATGTATGTGTCCCCGTTGTATAGGTGTCACTAGGACAGGAAGTGAGGGGAAATGTATGTGTCCTCGTTGTATAGGTGTCACTAGGACAGGAAGTGAGGGGAAATGTATGTGTCCTCGTTGTATAGGTGTCACTAGGGCAGGAAGTGAGGGGAAATGTATATGTCCTCGTTGTATAGGTGTCACTGGGACAGGAAGTGAGGGGAAATGTATATGTCCCCGTTGTATAGGTGTCACTGGGGCAGGAAGTGAGGGGAAATGTATATGTCCCTGTTGTATATGTGTCACTGGGGCAGGAAGTGAGGGGAAATGTATGTGTCCTCGTTGTATAGGTGTCACTGGGGCAGGAAGTGAGGGGAAATGTATATGTCCCAGTTGTATAGGTGTCACTGGGGCAGGAAGTGAGGGGAAATGTATGTGTCCTCGTTGTATAGGTGTCACTGGGACAGGAAGTGAGGGGAAATGTATGTGTCCTCGTTGTATAGGTGTCACTGGGGCAGGAAGTACGGGGAAATGTATGTGTCCTCGTTGTATAGGTGTCACTAGGACAGGAAGTGAGGGGAAATGTATGTGTCCTCGTTGTATAGGTGTCACTGGGGCAGGAAGTGAGGGGAAATGTATATGTCCCAGTTGTATAGGTGTCACTGGGACAGGAAGTGAGGGGAAATGTATGTGTCCTCGTTGTATAGGTGTCACTGGGGCAGGAAGTGAGGGGAAATGTATGTGTCCTCGTTGTATAGGTGTCACTGGGACAGGAAGTGAGGGGAAATGTATGTGTCCCTGTTGTATAGGTGTCACTGGGACAGGAAGTGAGGGGAAATGTATGTGTCCTCGTTGTATAGGTGTCACTAGGACAGGAAGTGAGGGGAAATGTATGTGTCCTCGTTGTATAGGTGTCACTAGGACAGGAAGTGAGGGGAAATGTATGTGTCCTCGTTGTATAGGTGTCACTAGGACAGGAAGTGAGGGGAAATGTATGTGTCCTTGTTGTATAGGTGTCACTGGGACAGAAAGTGAGGGGAAATGTATATGTCCCCGTTGTATAGGTGTCACTGGGGCAGGAAGTGAGGGGAAATGTATGTGTCCCCGTTGTATAGGTGTCACTGGGACAGGAAGTGAGGGGAAATGTATGTGTCCCCGTTGTATAGGTGTCACTGGGGCAGGAAGTGAGGGGAAATGTATGTGTCCTCGTTGTATAGGTGTCACTGGGACAGGAAGTGAGGGGAAATGTATGTGTCCCCATTGTATAGGTGTCACTAGGGCAGGAAGTAAGGGGAAATGTATATGTCCCCGTTGTATAGGTGTCACTGGGGCAGGAAGTGAGGGGAAATGTATGTGTCCTCGTTGTATAGGTGTCACTGGGGCAGGAAGTGAGGGGAAATGTATGTGTCCCCGTTGTATAGGTGTCACCAGAACAGGAAGTGAGGGGAAATGTATGTGTCCTCGTTGTATAGGTGTCACTAGGACAGGAAGTGAGGGGAAATGTATGTGTCCTCGTTGTATAGGTGTCACTAGGACAGGAAGTGAGGGGAAATGTATGTGTCCTCGTTGTATAGGTGTCACTGGGGCAGGAAGTGAGGGGAAATGTATGTGTCCTCGTTGTATAGGTGTCACTGGGACAGGAAGTGAGGGGAAATGTATGTGTCCTCGTTGTATAGGTGTCACTAGGACAGGAAGTGAGGTGAAATGTATATGTCCCCGTTGTATAGGTGTCACTAGGACAGGAAGTGAGGGGAAATGTATGTGTCCTCGTTGTATAGGTGTCACTGGGACAGGAAGTGAGGGGAAATGTATGTGTCCCCGTTGTATAGGTGTCACTGGGACAGGAAGTGAGGGGAAATATATGTCTCCTCGTTGTATAGGTGTCACTGGGACAGGAAGTGAGGGGAAATGTATGTGTCCTCGTTGTATAGGTGTCACTGGGACAGGAAGTGAGGGGAAATGTATGTGTCCTCGTTGTATAGGTGTCACTGGGACAGGAAGTGAGGGGAAATGTATGTGTCCCTGTTGTATAGGTGTCACTGGGGCAGGAAGTGAGGGGAAATGTATGTGTCCTCGTTGTATAGGTGTCACTGGGGCAGGAAGTGAGGGGAAATGTATGTGTCCTCGTTGTATAGGTGTCACTGGGACAGGAAGTGAGGGGAAATGTATGTGTCCTCGTTGTATAGGTGTCACTGGGACAGGAAGTGAGGGGAAATGTATGTGTCCCTGTTGTATAGGTGTCACTGGGACAGGAAGTGAGGGGAAATGTATGTGTCCTCGTTGTATAGGTGTCACTGGGACAGGAAGTGAGGGGAAATGTATGTGTCCTCGTTGTATAGGTGTCACTGGGACAGGAAGTGAGGGGAAATGTATGTGTCCTCGTTGTATAGGTGTCACTAGGACAGGAAGTGAGGGGAAATGTATGTGTCCCTGTTGTATAGGTGTCACTGGGACAGGAAGTGAGGGGAAATGTATGTGTCCTCGTTGTATAGGTGTCACTAGGACAGGAAGTGAGGGGAAATGTATGTGTCCCTGTTGTATAGGTGTCACTGGGACAGGAAGTGAGGTGAAATGTATATGTCACCGTTGTATAGGTGTCACTGGGACAGGAAGTGAGGGGAAATGTATGTGTCCCTGTTGTATAGGTGTCACTGGGACAGGAAGTGAGGGGAAATGTATGTGTCCCTGTTGTATAGGTGTCACTGGGACAGGAAGTGAGGGGAAATGTATGTGTCCTCGTTGTATAGGTGTCACTGGGACAGGAAGTGAGGGGAAATGTATGTGTCCTCGTTGTATAGGTGTCACTGGGGCAGGAAGTGAGGGGAAATGTATATGTCCCCGTTGTATAGGTGTCACTGGGACAGGAAGTGAGGGGAAATGTATATGTCCTCGTTGTAAAGGTGTCACTGGGACAGGAAGTGAGGGGAAATGTGTGTGTCCTCGTTGTATAGGTGTCACTGGGGCAGGAAGTGAGGGGAAATGTATATGTCCCAGTTGTATAGGTGTCACTGGGACAGGAAGTGAGGGGAAATGTATGTGTCCCCGTTGTATAGGTGTCACTGGGACAGGAAGTGAGGGGAAATGTATGTGTCCCCGTTGTATAGGTGTCACTGGGACAGGAAGTGAGGGGAAATGTATGTGTCCTCGTTGTATAGGTGTCACTGGGACAGGAAGTGAGGGGAAATGTATGTGTCCCCGTTGTATAGGTGTCACTAGGACAGGAAGTAAGGGGAAATGTATGTGTCCTCGTTGTATAGGTGTCACTAGGACAGGAAGTGAGGGGAAATGTATATGTCCCTGTTGTATAGGTGTCACTGGGGCAGGAAGTGAGGGGAAATGTATGTGTCCTCGTTGTATAGGTGTCACTGGGGCAGGAAGTGAGGGGAAATGTATGTGTCCTCGTTGTATAGGTGTCACTGGGGCAGGAAGTGAGGGGAAATGTATGTGTCCTCGTTGTATAGGTGTCACTGGGGCAGGAAGTGAGGGGAAATGTATGTGTCCTCGTTGTATAGGTGTCACTGGGGCAGGAAGTGAGGGGAAATGTATGTGTCCTCGTTGTATAGGTGTCACTGGGGCAGGAAGTGAGGGGAAATGTATGTGTCCCCGTTGTATAGGTGTCACCAGAACAGGAAGTGAGGGGAAATGTATGTGTCCTCGTTGTATAGGTGTCACTAGGACAGGAAGTGAGGGGAAATGTATATGTCCCTGTTGTATAGGTGTCACTGGGACAGGAAGTGAGGGGAAATGTATATGTCCCCGTTGTATAGGTGTCACTGGGGCAGGAAGTGAGGGGAAATGTATATGTCCCCGTTGTATAGGTGTCACTGGGACAGGAAGTGAGGGGAAATGTATATGTCCCCGTTGTATAGGTGTCACTGGGGCAGGAAGTGAGGGGAAATGTATATGTCCCCGTTGTATATGTGTCACTAGGACAGGAAGTGAGGGGAAATGTATGTGTCCTCGTTGTATAGGTGTCACTGGGACAGGAAGTGAGGGGAAATGTATGTGTCCTCGTTGTATAGGTGTCACTAGGGCAGGAAGTAAGGGGAAATGTATGTGTCCCCATTGTATAGGTGTCACTAGGACAGGAAGTGAGGGGAAATGTATGTGTCCTCGTTGTATAGGTGTCACTGGGGCAGGAAGTGAGGGGAAATGTATGTGTCCCCGTTGTATAGGTGTCACTGGGACAGGAAGTGAGGGGAAATGTATATGTCCCCGTTGTATAGGTGTCACTGGGGCAGGAAGTGAGGGGAAATGTATATGTCCCCGTTGTATATGTGTCACTGGGACAGGAAGTGAGGGGAAATGTATGTGTCCACGTTGTATAGGTGTCACTAGGGCAGGAAGTAAGGGGAAATGTATGTGTCCTCGTTGTATAGGTGTCACTGGGACAGGAAGTGAGGGGAAATGTATGTGTCCTCGTTGTATAGGTGTCACTGGGACAGGAAGTGAGGGGAAATGTATGTGTCCTCGTTGTATAGGTGTCACTAGGACAGGAAGTGAGGGGAAATGTATGTGTCCTCGTTGTATAGGTGTCACTGGGACAGGAAGTGAGGGGAAATGTATGTGTCCTCGTTGTATAGGTGTCACTGGGGCAGGAAGTGAGGGGAAATGTATGTGTCCTCGTTGTATAGGTGTCACTAGGACAGGAAGTGAGGGGAAATGTATGTGTCCCCGTTGTATATGTGTCACTGGGACAGGAAGTGAGGGGAAATGTATGTGTCCTCGTTGTATATGTGTCACTGGGGCAGGAAGTGAGGGGAAATGTATGTGTCCTCGTTGTATAGGTGTCACTGGGGAAGGAAGTGAGGGGAAATGTATGTGTCCCCGTTGTATAGGTGTCACTGGGACAGGAAGTGAGGGGAAATGTATGTGTCCTCGTTGTATAGGTGTCACTAGGACAGGAAGTGAGGGGAAATGTATGTGTCCTCGTTGTATAGGTGTCACTAGGACAGGAAGTGAGGGGAAATGTATGTGTCCTCGTTGTATAGGTGTCACTAGGACAGGAAGTGAGGGGAAATGTATGTGTCCTCGTTGTATAGGTGTCACTGTGGCAGGAAGTGAGGGGAAATGTATGTGTCCCCGTTGTATATGTGTCACTGGGACAGGAAGTGAGGGGAAATGTATGTGTCCTCGTTGTATAGGTGTCACTGTGGCAGGAAGTGAGGGGAAATGTATGTGTCCCCGTTGTATATGTGTCACTGGGACAGGAAGTGAGGGGAAATGTATGTGTCCTCGTTGTATAGGTGTCACTAGGACAGGAAGTGAGGGGAAATGTATGTGTCCTCGTTGTATAGGTGTCACTAGGACAGGAAGTGAGGGGAAATGTATGTGTCCTCGTTGTATAGGTGTCACTAGGACAGGAAGTGAGGGGAAATGTATGTGTCCCTGTTGTAGGTGTCACTGGGACAGGAAGTGAGGGGAAATGTATATGTCCCCGTTGTATAGGTGTCACTGGGACAGGAAGTGAGGGGAAATGTATGTGTCCCCGTTGTATAGGTGTCACTAGGACAGGAAGTGAGGGGAAATGTATGTGTCCTCGTTGTATAGGTGTCACTAGGACAGGAAGTGAGGGGAAATGTATGTGTCCCCGTTGTATAGGTGTCACTGGGGCAGGAAGTGAGGGGAAATGTATGTGTCCTCGTTGTATAGGTGTCACTGGGGCAGGAAGTGAGGGGAAATGTATGTGTCCTCGTTGTATAGGTGTCACTGGGGCAGGAAGTGAGGGGAAATGTATGTGTCCCTGTTGTATAGGTGTCACTGGGGCAGGAAGTGAGGGGAAATGTATGTGTCCCCGTTGTATAGGTGTCACTAGGACAGGAAGTGAGGGGAAATGTATGTGTCCTCGTTGTATAGGTGTCACTAGGACAGGAAGTGAGGGGAAATGTATGTGTCCTCGTTGTATAGGTGTCACTAGGGCAGGAAGTGAGGGGAAATGTATATGTCCCCGTTGTATAGGTGTCACTGGGGCAGGAAGTGAGGGGAAATGTATATGTCCCCGTTGTATAGGTGTCACTGGGGCAGGAAGTGAGGGGAAATGTATATGTCCCCGTTGTATATGTGTCACTGGGACAGGAAGTGAGGGGAAATGTATATGTCCCCGTTGTATAGGTGTCACTGGGGCAGGAAGTGAGGGGAAATGTATATGTCCCTGTTGTATAGGTGTCACTGGGGCAGGAAGTGAGGGGAAATGTATGTGTCCTCGTTGTATAGGTGTCACTAGGACAGGAAGTGAGGGGAAATGTATGTGTCCCCGTTGTATAGGTGTCACCAGAACAGGAAGTGAGGGGAAATGTATGTGTCCTCGTTGTATAGGTGTCACTAGGACAGGAAGTGAGGGGAAATGTATATGTCCCTGTTGTATAGGTGTCACTGGGACAGGAAGTGAGGGGAAATGTATATGTCCCCGTTGTATAGGTGTCACTGGGACAGGAAGTGAGGGGAAATGTATATGTCCCCGTTGTATAGGTGTCACTGGGACAGGAAGTGAGGGGAAATGTATATGTCCCTGTTGTATAGGTGTCACTGGGACAGGAAGTGAGGGGAAATGTATATGTCCCCGTTGTATAGGTGTCACTGGGACAGGAAGTGAGGGGAAATGTATGTGTCCTCGTTGTATAGGTGTCACTGGGACAGGAAGTGAGGGGAAATGTATATGTCCCTGTTGTATAGGTGTCACTGGGACAGGAAGTGAGGGGAAATGTATATGTCCCCGTTGTATAGGTGTCACTGGGGCAGGAAGTGAGGGGAAATGTATGTGTCCCCGTTGTATAGGTGTCACTGGGGCAGGAAGTGAGGGGAAATGTATATGTCCCAGTTGTATAGGTGTCACTGGGGCAGGAAGTGAGGGGAAATGTATGTGTCCTCGTTGTATAGGTGTCACTGGGGCAGGAAGTGAGGGGAAATGTATATGTCCCAGTTGTATAGGTGTCACTGGGGCAGGAAGTGAGGGGAAATGTATGTGTCCTCGTTGTATAGGTGTTACTGGGACAGGAAGTGAGGGGAAATGTATGTGTCCTCGTTGTATAGGTGTCACTGGGGCAGGAAGTACGGGGAAATGTATGTGTCCTCGTTGTATAGGTGTCACTAGGACAGGAAGTGAGGGGAAATGTATGTGTCCTCGTTGTATAGGTGTCACTGGGGCAGGAAGTGAGGGGAAATGTATATGTCCCAGTTGTATAGGTGTCACTGGGACAGGAAGTGAGGGGAAATGTATGTGTCCTCGTTGTATAGGTGTCACTGGGGCAGGAAGTGAGGGGAAATGTATGTGTCCTCGTTGTATAGGTGTCACTGGGACAGGAAGTGAGGGGAAATGTATGTGTCCCTGTTGTATAGGTGTCACTGGGACAGGAAGTGAGGGGAAATGTATGTGTCCTCGTTGTATAGGTGTCACTAGGACAGGAAGTGAGGGGAAATGTATGTGTCCTCGTTGTATAGGTGTCACTAGGACAGGAAGTGAGGGGAAATGTATGTGTCCTCGTTGTATAGGTGTCACTAGGACAGGAAGTGAGGGGAAATGTATGTGTCCTCGTTGTATAGGTGTCACTGGGACAGAAAGTGAGGGGAAATGTATATGTCCCCGTTGTATAGGTGTCACTGGGGCAGGAAGTGAGGGGAAATGTATGTGTCCCCGTTGTATAGGTGTCACTGGGACAGGAAGTGAGGGGAAATGTATGTGTCCCCGTTGTATAGGTGTCACTGGGGCAGGAAGTGAGGGGAAATGTATGTGTCCTCGTTGTATAGGTGTCACTGGGACAGGAAGTGAGGGGAAATGTATGTGTCCCCGTTGTATAGGTGTCACTAGGGCAGGAAGTAAGGGGAAATGTATGTGTCCTCGTTGTATAGGTGTCACTGGGGCAGGAAGTGAGGGGAAATGTATATGTCCCCGTTGTATAGGTGTCACTGGGGCAGGAAGTGAGGGGAAATGTATGTGTCCTCGTTGTATAGGTGTCACTGGGGCAGGAAGTGAGGGGAAATGTATGTGTCCCCGTTGTATAGGTGTCACCAGAACAGGAAGTGAGGGGAAATGTATGTGTCCTCGTTGTATAGGTGTCACTAGGACAGGAAGTGAGGGGAAATGTATGTGTCCTCGTTGTATAGGTGTCACTAGGACAGGAAGTGAGGGGAAATGTATGTGTCCTCGTTGTATAGGTGTCACTGGGGCAGGAAGTGAGGGGAAATGTATGTGTCCCCGTTGTATAGGTGTCACCAGAACAGGAAGTGAGGGGAAATGTATGTGTCCCTGTTGTATAGGTGTCACTGGGACAGGAAGTGAGGGGAAATGTATGTGTCCTCGTTGTATAGGTGTCACTGGGACAGGAAGTGAGGGGAAATGTATGTGTCCTCGTTGTATAGGTGTCACTAGGACAGGAAGTGAGGTGAAATGTATATGTCCCCGTTGTATAGGTGTCACTAGGACAGGAAGTGAGGGGAAATGTATGTGTCCTCGTTGTATAGGTGTCACTGGGACAGGAAGTGAGGGGAAATGTATGTGTCCCCGTTGTATAGGTGTCACTGGGACAGGAAGTGAGGGGAAATATATGTCTCCTCGTTGTATAGGTGTCACTGGGACAGGAAGTGAGGGGAAATGTATGTGTCCTCGTTGTATAGGTGTCACTGGGACAGGAAGTGAGGGGAAATGTATGTGTCCTCGTTGTATAGGTGTCACTGGGACAGGAAGTGAGGGGAAATGTATATGTCCCCGTTGTATAGGTGTCACCAGAACAGGAAGTGAGGGGAAATATATGTCTCCTCGTTGTATAGGTGTCACTAGGACAGGAAGTGAGGGGAAATGTATGTGTCCCCGTTGTATAGGTGTCACCAGAACAGGAAGTGAGGGGAAATGTATGTGTCCTCGTTGTATAGGTGTCACTGGGACAGGAAGTGAGGGGAAATGTATGTGTCCCTGTTGTATAGGTGTCACTGGGGCAGGAAGTGAGGGGAAATGTATGTGTCCTCGTTGTATAGGTGTCACTGGGGCAGGGAGTGAGGGGAAATGTATGTGTCCTCGTTGTATAGGTGTCACTGGGACAGGAAGTGAGGGGAAATGTATGTGTCCTCGTTGTATAGGTGTCACTGGGACAGGAAGTGAGGGGAAATGTATGTGTCCCTGTTGTATAGGTGTCACTGGGACAGGAAGTGAGGGGAAATGTATGTGTCCTCGTTGTATAGGTGTCACTGGGACAGGAAGTGAGGGGAAATGTATGTGTCCTCGTTGTATAGGTGTCACTGGGACAGGAAGTGAGGGGAAATGTATGTGTCCTCGTTGTATAGGTGTCACTAGGACAGGAAGTGAGGGGAAATGTATGTGTCCCTGTTGTATAGGTGTCACTGGGACAGGAAGTGAGGGGAAATGTATGTGTCCTCGTTGTATAGGTGTCACTAGGACAGGAAGTGAGGGGAAATGTATGTGTCCCTGTTGTATAGGTGTCACTGGGACAGGAAGTGAGGTGAAATGTATATGTCACCGTTGTATAGGTGTCACTGGGACAGGAAGTGAGGGGAAATGTATGTGTCCCTGTTGTATAGGTGTCACTGGGACAGGAAGTGAGGGGAAATGTATGTGTCCCTGTTGTATAGGTGTCACTGGGACAGGAAGTGAGGGGAAATGTATGTGTCCTCGTTGTATAGGTGTCACTGGGACAGGAAGTGAGGGGAAATGTATGTGTCCTCGTTGTATAGGTGTCACTGGGGCAGGAAGTGAGGGGAAATGTATATGTCCCCGTTGTATAGGTGTCACTGGGACAGGAAGTGAGGGGAAATGTATATGTCCTCGTTGTAAAGGTGTCACTGGGACAGGAAGTGAGGGGAAATGTATGTGTCCTCGTTGTATAGGTGTCACTGGGGCAGGAAGTGAGGGGAAATGTATATGTCCCAGTTGTATAGGTGTCACTGGGACAGGAAGTGAGGGGAAATGTATGTGTCCCCGTTGTATAGGTGTCACTGGGACAGGAAGTGAGGGGAAATGTATGTGTCCTCGTTGTATAGGTGTCACTGGGACAGGAAGTGAGGGGAAATGTATGTGTCCTCGTTGTAAAGGTGTCACTGGGACAGGAAGTGAGGTGAAATGTATGTGTCCCCGTTGTATAGGTGTCACTAGGACAGGAAGTAAGGGGAAATGTATGTGTCCTCGTTGTATAGGTGTCACTAGGACAGGAAGTGAGGGGAAATGTATATGTCCCCGTTGTATAGGTGTCACTGGGGCAGGAAGTGAGGGGAAATGTATGTGTCCTCGTTGTATAGGTGTCACTGGGGCAGGAAGTGAGGGGAAATGTATGTGTCCTCGTTGTATAGGTGTCACTGGGGCAGGAAGTGAGGGGAAATGTATGTGTCCTCGTTGTATAGGTGTCACTGGGGCAGGAAGTGAGGGGAAATGTATGTGTCCCCGTTGTATAGGTGTCACCAGAACAGGAAGTGAGGGGAAATGTATGTGTCCTCGTTGTATAGGTGTCACTAGGACAGGAAGTGAGGGGAAATGTATATGTCCCTGTTGTATAGGTGTCACTGGGACAGGAAGTGAGGGGAAATGTATATGTCCCCGTTGTATAGGTGTCACTGGGGCAGGAAGTGAGGGGAAATGTATATGTCCCCGTTGTATAGGTGTCACTGGGACAGGAAGTGAGGGGAAATGTATATGTCCCCGTTGTATAGGTGTCACTGGGGCAGGAAGTGAGGGGAAATGTATATGTCCCCGTTGTATATGTGTCACTAGGACAGGAAGTGAGGGGAAATGTATGTGTCCTCGTTGTATAGGTGTCACTGGGACAGGAAGTGAGGGGAAATGTATGTGTCCTCGTTGTATAGGTGTCACTAGGGCAGGAAGTAAGGGGAAATGTATGTGTCCCCGTTGTATAGGTGTCACTAGGACAGGAAGTGAGGGGAAATGTATGTGTCCTCGTTGTATAGGTGTCACTGGGGCAGGAAGTGAGGGGAAATGTATGTGTCCCCGTTGTATAGGTGTCACTGGGACAGGAAGTGAGGGGAAATGTATATGTCCCCGTTGTATAGGTGTCACTGGGGCAGGAAGTGAGGGGAAATGTATGTGTCCCCGTTGTATATGTGTCACTGGGACAGGAAGTGAGGGGAAATGTATGTGTCCTCGTTGTATAGGTGTCACTAGGGCAGGAAGTAAGGGGAAATGTATGTGTCCCCGTTGTATAGGTGTCACTAGGACAGGAAGTGAGGGGAAATGTATGTGTCCTCGTTGTATAGGTGTCACTAGGACAGGAAGTGAGGGGAAATGTATGTGTCCTCGTTGTATAGGTGTCACTAGGACAGGAAGTGAGGGGAAATGTATGTGTCCTCGTTGTATAGGTGTCACTGTGGCAGGAAGTGAGGGGAAATGTATGTGTCCCCGTTGTATATGTGTCACTGGGACAGGAAGTGAGGGGAAATGTATGTGTCCTCGTTGTATAGGTGTCACTGTGGCAGGAAGTGAGGGGAAATGTATGTGTCCCCGTTGTATATGTGTCACTGGGACAGGAAGTGAGGGGAAATGTATGTGTCCTCGTTGTATAGGTGTCACTAGGACAGGAAGTGAGGGGAAATGTATGTGTCCTCGTTGTATAGGTGTCACTAGGACAGGAAGTGAGGGGAAATGTATGTGTCCTCGTTGTATAGGTGTCACTAGGACAGGAAGTGAGGGGAAATGTATGTGTCCCTGTTGTAGGTGTCACTGGGACAGGAAGTGAGGGGAAATGTATATGTCCCCGTTGTATAGGTGTCACTGGGACAGGAAGTGAGGGGAAATGTATGTGTCCCCGTTGTATAGGTGTCACTAGGACAGGAAGTGAGGGGAAATGTATGTGTCCTCGTTGTATAGGTGTCACTAGGACAGGAAGTGAGGGGAAATGTATGTGTCCCCGTTGTATAGGTGTCACTGGGGCAGGAAGTGAGGGGAAATGTATGTGTCCTCGTTGTATAGGTGTCACTGGGGCAGGAAGTGAGGGGAAATGTATGTGTCCCTGTTGTATAGGTGTCACTGGGGCAGGAATTGAGGGGAAATGTATGTGTCCTCGTTGTATAGGTGTCACTGGGGCAGGAAGTGAGGGGAAATGTATGTGTCCTCGTTGTATAGGTGTCACTGGGACAGGAAGTGAGGGGAAATGTATATGTCCCCGTTGTATAGGTGTCACTGGGACAGGAAGTGAGGGGAAATGTATGTGTCCTCGTTGTATAGGTGTCACTAGGACAGGAAGTGAGGGGAAATGTATGTGTCCCTGTTGTATAGGTGTCACTGGGACAGGAAGTGAGGGGAAATGTATGTGTCCTCATTGTATAGGTGTCACTAGGACAGGAAGTGAGGGGAAATGTATGTGTCCCTGTTGTATAGGTGTCACTGGGACAGGAAGTGAGGTGAAATGTATATGTCACCGTTGTATAGGTGTCACTGGGACAGGAAGTGAGGGGAAATGTATGTGTCCCTGTTGTATAGGTGTCACTGGGACAGGAAGTGAGGGGAAATGTATGTGTCCCTGTTGTATAGGTGTCACTGGGACAGGAAGTGAGGGGAAATGTATGTGTCCTCGTTGTATAGGTGTCACTGGGACAGGAAGTGAGGGGAAATGTATGTGTCCTCGTTGTATAGGTGTCACTGGGGCAGGAAGTGAGGGGAAATGTATATGTCCCCGTTGTATAGGTGTCACTGGGACAGGAAGTGAGGGGAAATGTATATGTCCTCGTTGTAAAGGTGTCACTGGGACAGGAAGTGAGGGGAAATGTATGTGTCCTCGTTGTATAGGTGTCACTGGGGCAGGAAGTGAGGGGAAATGTATATGTCCCAGTTGTATAGGTGTCACTGGGACAGGAAGTGAGGGGAAATGTATGTGTCCCCGTTGTATAGGTGTCACTGGGACAGGAAGTGAGGGGAAATGTATGTGTCCTCGTTGTATAGGTGTCACTGGGACAGGAAGTGAGGGGAAATGTATGTGTCCTCGTTGTAAAGGTGTCACTGGGACAGGAAGTGAGGTGAAATGTATGTGTCCCCGTTGTATAGGTGTCACTAGGACAGGAAGTAAGGGGAAATGTATGTGTCCTCGTTGTATAGGTGTCACTAGGACAGGAAGTGAGGGGAAATGTATATGTCCCCGTTGTATAGGTGTCACTGGGGCAGGAAGTGAGGGGAAATGTATGTGTCCTCGTTGTATAGGTGTCACTGGGGCAGGAAGTGAGGGGAAATGTATGTGTCCTCGTTGTATAGGTGTCACTGGGGCAGGAAGTGAGGGGAAATGTATGTGTCCTCGTTGTATAGGTGTCACTGGGGCAGGAAGTGAGGGGAAATGTATGTGTCCCCGTTGTATAGGTGTCACCAGAACAGGAAGTGAGGGGAAATGTATGTGTCCTCGTTGTATAGGTGTCACTAGGACAGGAAGTGAGGGGAAATGTATATGTCCCTGTTGTATAGGTGTCACTGGGACAGGAAGTGAGGGGAAATGTATATGTCCCCGTTGTATAGGTGTCACTGGGGCAGGAAGTGAGGGGAAATGTATATGTCCCCGTTGTATAGGTGTCACTGGGACAGGAAGTGAGGGGAAATGTATATGTCCCCGTTGTATAGGTGTCACTGGGGCAGGAAGTGAGGGGAAATGTATATGTCCCCGTTGTATATGTGTCACTAGGACAGGAAGTGAGGGGAAATGTATGTGTCCTCGTTGTATAGGTGTCACTGGGACAGGAAGTGAGGGGAAATGTATGTGTCCTCGTTGTATAGGTGTCACTAGGGCAGGAAGTAAGGGGAAATGTATGTGTCCCCGTTGTATAGGTGTCACTAGGACAGGAAGTGAGGGGAAATGTATGTGTCCTCGTTGTATAGGTGTCACTGGGGCAGGAAGTGAGGGGAAATGTATGTGTCCCCGTTGTATAGGTGTCACTGGGACAGGAAGTGAGGGGAAATGTATATGTCCCCGTTGTATAGGTGTCACTGGGGCAGGAAGTGAGGGGAAATGTATGTGTCCCCGTTGTATATGTGTCACTGGGACAGGAAGTGAGGGGAAATGTATGTGTCCTCGTTGTATAGGTGTCACTAGGGCAGGAAGTAAGGGGAAATGTATGTGTCCCCGTTGTATAGGTGTCACTAGGACAGGAAGTGAGGGGAAATGTATGTGTCCTCGTTGTATAGGTGTCACTAGGACAGGAAGTGAGGGGAAATGTATGTGTCCTCGTTGTATAGGTGTCACTAGGACAGGAAGTGAGGGGAAATGTATGTGTCCTCGTTGTATAGGTGTCACTGTGGCAGGAAGTGAGGGGAAATGTATGTGTCCCCGTTGTATATGTGTCACTGGGACAGGAAGTGAGGGGAAATGTATGTGTCCTCGTTGTATAGGTGTCACTGTGGCAGGAAGTGAGGGGAAATGTATGTGTCCCCGTTGTATATGTGTCACTGGGACAGGAAGTGAGGGGAAATGTATGTGTCCTCGTTGTATAGGTGTCACTAGGACAGGAAGTGAGGGGAAATGTATGTGTCCTCGTTGTATAGGTGTCACTAGGACAGGAAGTGAGGGGAAATGTATGTGTCCTCGTTGTATAGGTGTCACTAGGACAGGAAGTGAGGGGAAATGTATGTGTCCCTGTTGTAGGTGTCACTGGGACAGGAAGTGAGGGGAAATGTATATGTCCCCGTTGTATAGGTGTCACTGGGACAGGAAGTGAGGGGAAATGTATGTGTCCCCGTTGTATAGGTGTCACTAGGACAGGAAGTGAGGGGAAATGTATGTGTCCTCGTTGTATAGGTGTCACTAGGACAGGAAGTGAGGGGAAATGTATGTGTCCCCGTTGTATAGGTGTCACTGGGGCAGGAAGTGAGGGGAAATGTATGTGTCCTCGTTGTATAGGTGTCACTGGGGCAGGAAGTGAGGGGAAATGTATGTGTCCCTGTTGTATAGGTGTCACTGGGGCAGGAATTGAGGGGAAATGTATGTGTCCTCGTTGTATAGGTGTCACTGGGGCAGGAAGTGAGGGGAAATGTATGTGTCCTCGTTGTATAGGTGTCACTGGGACAGGAAGTGAGGGGAAATGTATATGTCCCCGTTGTATAGGTGTCACTGGGACAGGAAGTGAGGGGAAATGTATGTGTCCTCGTTGTATAGGTGTCACTAGGACAGGAAGTGAGGGGAAATGTATATGTCCCCGTTGTATAGGTGTCACTAGGACAGGAAGTGAGGGGAAATGTATATGTCCCCGTTGTATAGGTGTCACTGGGGCAGGAAGTGAGGGGAAATGTATATGTCCCCGTTGTATAGGTGTCACTAGGACAGGAAGTGAGGGGAAATGTATGTGTCCCTGTTGTAGGTGTCACTGGGACAGGAAGTGAGGGGAAATGTATATGTCCCCGTTGTATAGGTGTCACTGGGACAGGAATTGAGGGGAAATGTATGTGTCCCCGTTGTATAGGTGTCACTAGGACAGGAAGTGAGGGGAAATGTATGTGTCCTCGTTGTATAGGTGTCACTAGGACAGGAAGTGAGGGGAAATGTATATGTCCCCGTTGTATAGGTGTCACTAGGACAGGAAGTGAGGGGAAATGTATGTGTCCTCGTTGTATAGGTGTCACTGGGACAGGAAGTGAGGGGAAATGTGTGTGTCCCCGTTGTATAGGTGTCACTAGGACAGGAAGTGAGGGGAAATGTATGTGTCCCCGTTGTATAGGTGTCACTGGTGCAGGAAGTCAGGGGAAATGTATGTGTCCTCGTTGTATAGGTGTCACTGGGGCAGGAAGTGAGGGGAAATGTATGTGTCCCTGTTGTATAGGTGTCACTGGGGCAGGAAGTGAGGGGAAATGTATGTGTCCTCGTTGTATAGGTGTCACTGGGGCAGGAAGTGAGGGGAAATGTATGTGTCCTCGTTGTATAGGTGTCACTAGGACAGGAAGTGAGGGGAAATGTATATGTCCCCGTTGTATAGGTGTCACTGGGACAGGAAGTGAGGGGAAATGTATGTGTCCCCGTTGTATAGGTGTCACTAGGACAGGAAGTGAGGGGAAATGTATGTGTCCTCGTTGTATAGGTGTCACTAGGACAGGAAGTGAGGGGAAATGTATGTGTCCCCGTTGTATAGGTGTCACTGGGGCAGGAAGTGAGGGGAAATGTATGTGTCCCCGTTGTATAGGTGTCACTGGGGCAGGAAGTGAGGGGAAATGTATGTGTCCCTGTTGTATAGGTGTCACTGGGGCAGGAAGTGAGGGGAAATGTATGTGTCCCCGTTGTATAGGTGTCACTAGGACAGGAAGTGAGGGGAAATGTATGTGTCCTCGTTGTATAGGTGTCACTAGGACAGGAAGTGAGGGGAAATGTATGTGTCCTCGTTGTATAGGTGTCACTAGGGCAGGAAGTGAGGGGAAATGTATATGTCCCCGTTGTATAGGTGTCACTGGGGCAGGAAGTGAGGGGAAATGTATATGTCCCCGTTGTATAGGTGTCACTGGGGCAGGAAGTGAGGGGAAATGTATATGTCCCCGTTGTATATGTGTCACTGGGACAGGAAGTGAGGGGAAATGTATATGTCCCCGTTGTATAGGTGTCACTGGGGCAGGAAGTGAGGGGAAATGTATATGTCCCTGTTGTATAGGTGTCACTGGGGCAGGAAGTGAGGGGAAATGTATGTGTCCTCGTTGTATAGGTGTCACTAGGACAGGAAGTGAGGGGAAATGTATGTGTCCCCGTTGTATAGGTGTCACCAGAACAGGAAGTGAGGGGAAATGTATGTGTCCTCGTTGTATAGGTGTCACTAGGACAGGAAGTGAGGGGAAATGTATATGTCCCTGTTGTATAGGTGTCACTGGGACAGGAAGTGAGGGGAAATGTATATGTCCCCGTTGTATAGGTGTCACTGGGACAGGAAGTGAGGGGAAATGTATATGTCCCCGTTGTATAGGTGTCACTGGGACAGGAAGTGAGGGGAAATGTATATGTCCCTGTTGTATAGGTGTCACTGGGACAGGAAGTGAGGGGAAATGTATATGTCCCCGTTGTATAGGTGTCACTGGGACAGGAAGTGAGGGGAAATGTATGTGTCCTCGTTGTATAGGTGTCACTGGGACAGGAAGTGAGGGGAAATGTATATGTCCCTGTTGTATAGGTGTCACTGGGACAGGAAGTGAGGGGAAATGTATATGTCCCCGTTGTATAGGTGTCACTGGGGCAGGAAGTGAGGGGAAATGTATGTGTCCCCGTTGTATAGGTGTCACTGGGGCAGGAAGTGAGGGGAAATGTATGTGTCCTCGTTGTATAGGTGTCACTGGGGCAGGAATTGAGGGGAAATGTATGTGTCCTCGTTGTATAGGTGTCACTGGGGCAGGAATTGAGGGGAAATGTATATGTCCCAGTTGTATAGGTGTCACTGGGGCAGGAAGTGAGGGGAAATGTATGTGTCCTCGTTGTATAGGTGTCACTGGGGCAGGAAGTGAGGGGAAATGTATATGTCCCAGTTGTATAGGTGTCACTGGGGCAGGAAGTGAGGGGAAATGTATGTGTCCTCGTTGTATAGGTGTCACTGGGACAGGAAGTGAGGGGAAATGTATGTGTCCTCGTTGTATAGGTGTCACTGGGGCAGGAAGTACGGGGAAATGTATGTGTCCTCGTTGTATAGGTGTCACTAGGACAGGAAGTGAGGGGAAATGTATGTGTCCTCGTTGTATAGGTGTCACTGGGGCAGGAAGTGAGGGGAAATGTATATGTCCCAGTTGTATAGGTGTCACTGGGACAGGAAGTGAGGGGAAATGTATGTGTCCTCGTTGTATAGGTGTCACTGGGGCAGGAAGTGAGGGGAAATGTATGTGTCCTCGTTGTATAGGTGTCACTGGGACAGGAAGTGAGGGGAAATGTATGTGTCCCTGTTGTATAGGTGTCACTGGGACAGGAAGTGAGGGGAAATGTATGTGTCCTCGTTGTATAGGTGTCACTAGGACAGGAAGTGAGGGGAAATGTATGTGTCCTCGTTGTATAGGTGTCACTAGGACAGGAAGTGAGGGGAAATGTATGTGTCCTCGTTGTATAGGTGTCACTAGGACAGGAAGTGAGGGGAAATGTATGTGTCCTCGTTGTATAGGTGTCACTGGGACAGAAAGTGAGGGGAAATGTATATGTCCCCGTTGTATAGGTGTCACTGGGGCAGGAAGTGAGGGGAAATGTATGTGTCCCCGTTGTATAGGTGTCACTGGGACAGGAAGTGAGGGGAAATGTATGTGTCCCCGTTGTATAGGTGTCACTGGGGCAGGAAGTGAGGGGAAATGTATGTGTCCTCGTTGTATAGGTGTCACTGGGACAGGAAGTGAGGGGAAATGTATGTGTCCCCGTTGTATAGGTGTCACTAGGGCAGGAAGTAAGGGGAAATGTATATGTCCCCGTTGTATAGGTGTCACTGGGGCAGGAAGTGAGGGGAAATGTATGTGTCCTCGTTGTATAGGTGTCACTGGGGCAGGAAGTGAGGGGAAATGTATGTGTCCCCGTTGTATAGGTGTCACCAGAACAGGAAGTGAGGGGAAATGTATGTGTCCTCGTTGTATAGGTGTCACTAGGACAGGAAGTGAGGGGAAATGTATGTGTCCTCGTTGTATAGGTGTCACTAGGACAGGAAGTGAGGGGAAATGTATGTGTCCTCGTTGTATAGGTGTCACTGGGGCAGGAAGTGAGGGGAAATGTATGTGTCCCCGTTGTATAGGTGTCACCAGAACAGGAAGTGAGGGGAAATGTATGTGTCCCTGTTGTATAGGTGTCACTGGGACAGGAAGTGAGGGGAAATGTATGTGTCCTCGTTGTATAGGTGTCACTGGGACAGGAAGTGAGGGGAAATGTATGTGTCCTCGTTGTATAGGTGTCACTAGGACAGGAAGTGAGGTGAAATGTATATGTCCCCGTTGTATAGGTGTCACTAGGACAGGAAGTGAGGGGAAATGTATGTGTCCTCGTTGTATAGGTGTCACTGGGACAGGAAGTGAGGGGAAATGTATGTGTCCCCGTTGTATAGGTGTCACTGGGACAGGAAGTGAGGGGAAATATATGTCTCCTCGTTGTATAGGTGTCACTGGGACAGGAAGTGAGGGGAAATGTATGTGTCCTCGTTGTATAGGTGTCACTGGGACAGGAAGTGAGGGGAAATGTATGTGTCCTCGTTGTATAGGTGTCACTGGGACAGGAAGTGAGGGGAAATGTATATGTCCCCGTTGTATAGGTGTCACCAGAACAGGAAGTGAGGGGAAATATATGTCTCCTCGTTGTATAGGTGTCACTAGGACAGGAAGTGAGGGGAAATGTATGTGTCCCCGTTGTATAGGTGTCACCAGAACAGGAAGTGAGGGGAAATGTATGTGTCCTCGTTGTATAGGTGTCACTGGGACAGGAAGTGAGGGGAAATGTATGTGTCCCTGTTGTATAGGTGTCACTGGGGCAGGAAGTGAGGGGAAATGTATGTGTCCTCGTTGTATAGGTGTCACTGGGGCAGGAAGTGAGGGGAAATGTATGTGTCCTCGTTGTATAGGTGTCACTGGGACAGGAAGTGAGGGGAAATGTATGTGTCCTCGTTGTATAGGTGTCACTGGGACAGGAAGTGAGGGGAAATGTATGTGTCCCTGTTGTATAGGTGTCACTGGGACAGGAAGTGAGGGGAAATGTATGTGTCCTCGTTGTATAGGTGTCACTGGGACAGGAAGTGAGGGGAAATGTATGTGTCCTCGTTGTATAGGTGTCACTGGGACAGGAAGTGAGGGGAAATGTATGTGTCCTCGTTGTATAGGTGTCACTAGGACAGGAAGTGAGGGGAAATGTATGTGTCCCTGTTGTATAGGTGTCACTGGGACAGGAAGTGAGGGGAAATGTATGTGTCCTCGTTGTATAGGTGTCACTAGGACAGGAAGTGAGGGGAAATGTATGTGTCCCTGTTGTATAGGTGTCACTGGGACAGGAAGTGAGGTGAAATGTATATGTCACCGTTGTATAGGTGTCACTGGGACAGGAAGTGAGGGGAAATGTATGTGTCCCTGTTGTATAGGTGTCACTGGGACAGGAAGTGAGGGGAAATGTATGTGTCCCTGTTGTATAGGTGTCACTGGGACAGGAAGTGAGGGGAAATGTATGTGTCCTCGTTGTATAGGTGTCACTGGGACAGGAAGTGAGGGGAAATGTATGTGTCCTCGTTGTATAGGTGTCACTGGGGCAGGAAGTGAGGGGAAATGTACATGTCCCCGTTGTATAGGTGTCACTGGGACAGGAAGTGAGGGGAAATGTATATGTCCTCGTTGTAAAGGTGTCACTGGGACAGGAAGTGAGGGGAAATGTATGTGTCCTCGTTGTATAGGTGTCACTGGGGCAGGAAGTGAGGGGAAATGTATATGTCCCAGTTGTATAGGTGTCACTGGGACAGGAAGTGAGGGGAAATGTATGTGTCCCCGTTGTATAGGTGTCACTGGGACAGGAAGTGAGGGGAAATGTATGTGTCCTCGTTGTATAGGTGTCACTGGGACAGGAAGTGAGGGGAAATGTATGTGTCCTCGTTGTAAAGGTGTCACTGGGACAGGAAGTGAGGTGAAATGTATGTGTCCCCGTTGTATAGGTGTCACTAGGACAGGAAGTAAGGGGAAATGTATGTGTCCTCGTTGTATAGGTGTCACTAGGACAGGAAGTGAGGGGAAATGTATATGTCCCCGTTGTATAGGTGTCACTGGGGCAGGAAGTGAGGGGAAATGTATGTGTCCTCGTTGTATAGGTGTCACTGGGGCAGGAAGTGAGGGGAAATGTATGTGTCCTCGTTGTATAGGTGTCACTGGGGCAGGAAGTGAGGGGAAATGTATGTGTCCTCGTTGTATAGGTGTCACTGGGGCAGGAAGTGAGGGGAAATGTATGTGTCCCCGTTGTATAGGTGTCACCAGAACAGGAAGTGAGGGGAAATGTATGTGTCCTCGTTGTATAGGTGTCACTAGGACAGGAAGTGAGGGGAAATGTATATGTCCCTGTTGTATAGGTGTCACTGGGACAGGAAGTGAGGGGAAATGTATATGTCCCCGTTGTATAGGTGTCACTGGGGCAGGAAGTGAGGGGAAATGTATATGTCCCCGTTGTATAGGTGTCACTGGGACAGGAAGTGAGGGGAAATGTATATGTCCCCGTTGTATAGGTGTCACTGGGGCAGGAAGTGAGGGGAAATGTATATGTCCCCGTTGTATATGTGTCACTAGGACAGGAAGTGAGGGGAAATGTATGTGTCCTCGTTGTATAGGTGTCACTGGGACAGGAAGTGAGGGGAAATGTATGTGTCCTCGTTGTATAGGTGTCACTAGGGCAGGAAGTAAGGGGAAATGTATGTGTCCCCGTTGTATAGGTGTCACTAGGACAGGAAGTGAGGGGAAATGTATGTGTCCTCGTTGTATAGGTGTCACTGGGGCAGGAAGTGAGGGGAAATGTATGTGTCCCCGTTGTATAGGTGTCACTGGGACAGGAAGTGAGGGGAAATGTATATGTCCCCGTTGTATAGGTGTCACTGGGGCAGGAAGTGAGGGGAAATGTATATGTCCCCGTTGTATATGTGTCACTGGGACAGGAAGTGAGGGGAAATGTATGTGTCCCCGTTGTATAGGTGTCACTAGGGCAGGAAGTAAGGGGAAATGTATGTGTCCTCGTTGTATAGGTGTCACTGGGACAGGAAGTGAGGGGAAATGTATGTGTCCTCGTTGTATAGGTGTCACTGGGACAGGAAGTGAGGGGAAATGTATGTGTCCTCGTTGTATAGGTGTCACTAGGACAGGAAGTGAGGGGAAATGTATGTGTCCTCGTTGTATAGGTGTCACTGGGACAGGAAGTGAGGGGAAATGTATGTGTCCTCGTTGTATAGGTGTCACTGGGGCAGGAAGTGAGGGGAAATGTATGTGTCCTCGTTGTATAGGTGTCACTAGGACAGGAAGTGAGGGGAAATGTATGTGTCCCCGTTGTATATGTGTCACTGGGACAGGAAGTGAGGGGAAATGTATGTGTCCTCGTTGTATATGTGTCACTGGGGCAGGAAGTGAGGGGAAATGTATGTGTCCTCGTTGTATAGGTGTCACTGGGGAAGGAAGTGAGGGGAAATGTATGTGTCCCCGTTGTATAGGTGTCACTGGGACAGGAAGTGAGGGGAAATGTATGTGTCCTCGTTGTATAGGTGTCACTAAGACAGGAAGTGAGGGGAAATGTATGTGTCCCCGTTGTATATGTGTCACTGGGACAGGAAGTGAGGGGAAATGTATGTGTCCTCGTTGTATAGGTGTCACTAGGACAGGAAGTGAGGGGAAATGTATGTGTCCTCGTTGTATAGGTGTCACTAGGACAGGAAGTGAGGGGAAATGTATGTGTCCTCGTTGTATAGGTGTCACTAGGACAGGAAGTGAGGGGAAATGTATGTGTCCTCGTTGTATAGGTGTCACTGTGGCAGGAAGTGAGGGGAAATGTATGTGTCCCCGTTGTATATGTGTCACTGGGACAGGAAGTGAGGGGAAATGTATGTGTCCTCGTTGTATAGGTGTCACTGTGGCAGGAAGTGAGGGGAAATGTATGTGTCCCCGTTGTATATGTGTCACTGGGACAGGAAGTGAGGGGAAATGTATGTGTCCTCGTTGTATAGGTGTCACTAGGACAGGAAGTGAGGGGAAATGTATGTGTCCTCGTTGTATAGGTGTCACTAGGACAGGAAGTGAGGGGAAATGTATGTGTCCTCGTTGTATAGGTGTCACTAGGACAGGAAGTGAGGGGAAATGTATGTGTCCTCGTTGTATAGGTGTCACTAGGACAGGAAGTGAGGGGAAATGTATGTGTCCCTGTTGTAGGTGTCACTGGGACAGGAAGTGAGGGGAAATGTATATGTCCCCGTTGTATAGGTGTCACTGGGACAGGAAGTGAGGGGAAATGTATGTGTCCCCGTTGTATAGGTGTCACTAGGACAGGAAGTGAGGGGAAATGTATGTGTCCTCGTTGTATAGGTGTCACTAGGACAGGAAGTGAGGGGAAATGTATGTGTCCCCGTTGTATAGGTGTCACTGGGGCAGGAAGTGAGGGGAAATGTATGTGTCCTCGTTGTATAGGTGTCACTGGGGCAGGAAGTGAGGGGAAATGTATGTGTCCCTGTTGTATAGGTGTCACTGGGGCAGGAATTGAGGGGAAATGTATGTGTCCTCGTTGTATAGGTGTCACTGGGGCAGGAAGTGAGGGGAAATGTATGTGTCCTCGTTGTATAGGTGTCACTGGGACAGGAAGTGAGGGGAAATGTATATGTCCCCGTTGTATAGGTGTCACTGGGACAGGAAGTGAGGGGAAATGTATGTGTCCTCGTTGTATAGGTGTCACTAGGACAGGAAGTGAGGGGAAATGTATATGTCCCCGTTGTATAGGTGTCACTAGGACAGGAAGTGAGGGGAAATGTATATGTCCCCGTTGTATAGGTGTCACTGGGGCAGGAAGTGAGGGGAAATGTATATGTCCCCGTTGTATAGGTGTCACTAGGACAGGAAGTGAGGGGAAATGTATGTGTCCCTGTTGTAGGTGTCACTGGGACAGGAAGTGAGGGGAAATGTATATGTCCCCGTTGTATAGGTGTCACTGGGACAGGAATTGAGGGGAAATGTATGTGTCCCCGTTGTATAGGTGTCACTAGGACAGGAAGTGAGGGGAAATGTATGTGTCCTCGTTGTATAGGTGTCACTAGGACAGGAAGTGAGGGGAAATGTATGTGTCCTCGTTGTATAGGTGTCACTGGGGCAGGAAGTGAGGGGAAATGTATATGTCCCCGTTGTATAGGTGTCACTAGGACAGGAAGTGAGGGGAAATGTATGTGTCCTCGTTGTATAGGTGTCACTGGGACAGGAAGTGAGGGGAAATGTGTGTGTCCCCGTTGTATAGGTGTCACTAGGACAGGAAGTGAGGGGAAATGTATGTGTCCCCGTTGTATAGGTGTCACTGGTGCAGGAAGTCAGGGGAAATGTATGTGTCCTCGTTGTATAGGTGTCACTGGGGCAGGAAGTGAGGGGAAATGTATGTGTCCCTGTTGTATAGGTGTCACTGGGGCAGGAAGTGAGGGGAAATGTATGTGTCCTCGTTGTATAGGTGTCACTGGGGCAGGAAGTGAGGGGAAATGTATGTGTCCTCGTTGTATAGGTGTCACTAGGACAGGAAGTGAGGGGAAATGTATATGTCCCCGTTGTATAGGTGTCACTGGGACAGGAAGTGAGGGGAAATGTATGTGTCCCCGTTGTATAGGTGTCACTAGGACAGGAAGTGAGGGGAAATGTATGTGTCCTCGTTGTATAGGTGTCACTAGGACAGGAAGTGAGGGGAAATGTATGTGTCCCCGTTGTATAGGTGTCACTGGGGCAGGAAGTGAGGGGAAATGTATGTGTCCCCGTTGTATAGGTGTCACTGGGGCAGGAAGTGAGGGGAAATGTATGTGTCCCTGTTGTATAGGTGTCACTGGGGCAGGAAGTGAGGGGAAATGTATGTGTCCCCGTTGTATAGGTGTCACTAGGACAGGAAGTGAGGGGAAATGTATGTGTCCTCGTTGTATAGGTGTCACTAGGACCGGAAGTGAGGGGAAATGTATATGTCCCCGTTGTATAGGTGTCACTGGGGCAGGAAGTGAGGGGAAATGTATATGTCCCCGTTGTATAGGTGTCACTGGGGCAGGAAGTGAGGGGAAATGTATATGTCCCCGTTGTATATGTGTCACTGGGACAGGAAGTGAGGGGAAATGTATATGTCCCCGTTGTATAGGTGTCACTGGGACAGGAAGTGAGGGGAAATGTATATGTCCCCGTTGTATAGGTGTCACTGGGACAGGAAGTGAGGGGAAATGTATGTGTCCTCGTTGTATAGGTGTCACTGGGACAGGAAGTGAGGGGAAATGTATGTGTCCTCGTTGTATAGGTGTCACTGGGACAGGAAGTGAGGGGAAATGTATGTGTCCTCGTTGTATAGGTGTCACTAGGGCAGGAAGTGAGGGGAAATGTATATGTCCCCGTTGTATAGGTGTCACTGGGGCAGGAAGTGAGGGGAAATGTATATGTCCCCGTTGTATATGTGTCACTGGGACAGGAAGTGAGGGGAAATGTATGTGTCCCCGTTGTATAGGTGTCACTGGGACAGGAAGTGAGGGGAAATGTATATGTCCCCGTTGTATAGGTGTCACTGGGACAGGAAGTGAGGGGAAATGTATGTGTCCTCGTTGTATAGGTGTCACTGGGACAGGAAGTGAGGGGAAATGTATGTGTCCCCGTTGTATAGGTGTCACTGGGGCAGGAAGTGAGGGGAAATGTATGTGTCCTCGTTGTATAGGTGTCACTAGGACAGGAAGTGAGGGGAAATGTATGTGTCCCTGTTGTAGGTGTCACTGGGACAGGAAGTGAGGGGAAATGTATGTGTCCTCGTTGTATAGGTGTCACTAGGACAGGAAGTGAGGGGAAATGTATGTGTCCCCGTTGTATAGGTGTCACTGGGACAGGAAGTGAGGGGAAATGTATGTGTCCCCGTTGTATATGTGTCACTGGGACAGGAAGTGAGGGGAAATGTATATGTCCCCGTTGTATAGGTGTCACTGGGACAGGAAGTGAGGTGAAATGTATATGTCCCCTTTGTATAGGTGTCACTGGGGCAGGAAGTGAGGGGAAATGTATG